>OZ019978.1:24392844-24680698 GCA_963970395.1 Ephialtes manifestator
CGTTTCTGACGGCACGCAGTTCCAGCCGGCACTGCACGTTTTTCTTACTGGGTTAAAACTGATTTGACTTGTGTCTTGACTCGTCCGCCATTGGCTCTGTAAGCACACGACACATCGTGGCAACACCGCAATATCAACCGACTGTTCGACCGACATCGTATGTTACCGACATGAAACGAGGTTAGGTTTGGCGAATCTGCTCTGTCATGTCGAATTCTCCAAAAGAAAGACACGACGTTGGAGCGGCTCGCCGAAAAAGAAACGGCCAATTCATTACGCGTAAAGGAAAAGTGTGGTTCAACAACATTCAAGCAACAAAAAGACAGATACAATGAAAAATCGACGCAAGTGAAGTTTGATCAACAAATGAAAAATTCAAGAGTATCGATAGGTTAAAAAGTCCGATTTCAGATAATTACGTCGAATTTAGGATGAGAGCGATCATTTTCATTCATTTTCATTGCAGAACACTACCAGTATATACCGACCGATGGTAACTGTCGCGTATATAGCTGATATGCAACGTTGCCAAACTTCGGCGCCATCTTGAACAGCTGGTAGAGATTGTTTTTGCACGACGCAATTTCTTGCAATTAACTTGCAATAACTCGCTGAAATGTCCGGTGACTACTACTTTTTATGATCCTATCGGTTACTTTAACATCTAACGAAAACGTAGAGCTGTTTAGATGTTTTGTATTTCATTTTTGAGATGCTTTTTTCTCTGTTCAAAAGTCAATTTTTTGTATTTCTCCATATAACGCCATGTATAAAACTCTGTTTTCAAAAGTTATTTACTTAATTAGATATCCGGTAACGTATCTCGTAATTCCTCACAAATAAAAGATGAATACTCAGACTACAAGATATAAAAAATTCGGACGTATCTAACGTGTTTGCCGTCGCGTTATAACTACCTTAATGGGGATTTACAACTCTTGTGTCACGTAACAAAAATCTATAAGCGACATCAATCCACACGTACCTCTTTTTAATTGCATTTTCTACTGTTTATAGATATATGATAAATATGTTTAATATTTTTCTAATAGAAATAATAACCATACAGTATCATTCGCATTGTACTTTTGTAGTCAAATTTTCTATAACATTTACTAACAAAATTTTAACATTAATTTTATGTAAATATCAATTTTGAAACTGCAATTAATGTATTTCGTAGAGATAAGAGAGATCATGAATAAAAAATTTCCTCGTAGATGACGAAATCGTTTTTCCAAGCATTAAGATCAAAATCGCGTTATGGAAGTATTACGGGGCTTCCCTTGAAGAATTTTTCCATCGAATAACCAGGTTATGGCGAACGAGGTATGAACTGAAATTATTGAGCAGTCAACGGCAGATAAGAAATATGATGAGGCGAGTTTCCTCTTGAGTTGGGAAACCCGATGGATAAAAGTAATCAATCAATAATTGAAACACGCCTTGGTAGGCGAGGTCAGTTCGGTCTTTATAAATTATCTGCGTGTGTATTTTTTCTCAGACACCCAAAGAACCGCTCATTAAAGCATTTTCCTCTGACATTTTCCTCTTAGATCTGAGCTTCGTCCTCATCACTATAATTCACGCGTCTTATTGTTTATTCTACGTTAAAAAAGATCAGGATTTCAGTTATGACAGTATCAGACGTACTTTGGGACGCGCTCACCGAACGATAAAATGCTCAATGGATCCAATAACCTTGTACCTACTTGAGATTACAAAAGTCAATAATTCCTGGTTGTAAAAAAATGTTTGTATCTTCTATCAAAGTCCGGTCTTTATAGTGATACAATGATTCAAACGCAATAAATAGAATATTAGGAAATTTAGATAATGTCTTTCAAATCTCGTGAGTGTGGTGATATGTCAGAGCTCCTTTTTACCATCGGTACGTAAAAAATATCTCCTTGTTTTCGAATTATTAGGAAATCAGTCTATTTTTCAAAGTACATTTAAAAAAAATGATTAATCTTCGTCAACCATAGAAATAATGGAATAAAATATTCTTTATTTAAGGGTCTGCATAAGTTTGGGGCCCAAAAACAAGTAGATTTTCAATATTTTTTTTAAGACGAAATTGGGATTAGTAAAAGCATTTGTCAATAACAAAGTATTAACGCTGTTTTTTTCTGATCAAAATTCGAACATTTTTTCTATAGTTTGACTTATTTCTGACGGCACACCGTACAACCAGTGCCGTCACTGTACTGCCAAATGTCTATCTGGGTAACCCAATTAAAAAATAAAATAAAAACTTCTAGTTCACTCGGTGTGAGAAATGCGGTTTTACGATACTAGTGCGATAAAACTTTTTCTGACGAGTGTGAGTTTGTAGTACACTGAGAGAAGAGTTTGTTAACGGTTAAGATAGTTCTGTCGGTACGCCGAAGTCATAAATTTCAGAGTCTATATGACATTAAAAAATAATCATACGCATCACTTTGACTGCCTCAATAATAATATCAAAAATAATCGAGAATCCTTCGAAATTGTCGTAATCAAATTAAAACGATTATTTGTAAATAGTTGATATGTTTAGTGCGGATTTGACTTCATTTTCACGATAATTAGGTTAGGAAACGTCATTTGGCCCGGTATCGTGCACTTTGACCTGGGTTCAATTAAACATTATTCCGGAGACTTCACCTTTTTTCATGATGCATTAATACCTGAATTATTTCCGAATCCGTAGTACTTTTTATTTTTTCTCTATCTTTGATCTACGTATGTTAATTTTCGATTTAAAGATCAATTTTTCCAGCCCTCCCGTAAGCGCCATGTAAAAAGATCGATTTTCAAGTTTTAATTGTTCATTCAAATACTCGGTAATAGCCTTCAAGATTTTGTGCAAGTAAAATTGAATAGCTAAATTACAACTCGTCAAAAATTCATGCATATGAGTTTGGATTGCTTTCACGACAGAACTACCTTAACAAATCAAATGTTAAATATGGCGAAATGGGCCAGTTAGTTATTCTTATTGAATCTCAGTTGAAAAATCAAGCTCGCCGACATTTGTTAATAGTTAACAAATCTTATTTGGCTGAACATACATTTAGTACCAATAACTAAATGGTTCGTTTCGACATGTCCCTGGTAAAAATAAATGATAGAAAACGATTATAAAAAATTCTATCGTTCCGAATACGGACTTTGGTATGTGAATTTACGATGTACTATCATAAATTTACGATCGAAATCCTCTATGTTTCGTCCATATCCTATAATATTATTATAAATAATATAATATTGTATTTAATTTAATAATAAAAATACACGATTGTACGTATATACCCATGATGTACTATTCCAAGCAAAAAAAAAAAAGAGATCGACCGCATAATTACGTTTTTGTTCTGGTCACCCATCTTTGTATCGACCGCGGCCCAAGCTGCTTAACTTTCATAATCTTCGATAGACTGCCTAACTATTCCATCCAAATTCATTCTTTTAATATAATATACATCAATAATATATAAGCCGCTTCACGTACTTATGAGTAACAACAGTAAATTGAGCAGTTTTTTAGCATCTTTCTTACTAAATTATTTATGTCAATTAACTCTGTTAGAATGCTTCACGTATACATTCCTTATCGAAAGTTTTCTTTTATCCGTATTTGAGTACTTCGCGATACGAGAAAAATCTAATAAATAATCAAGCATATCAAGATACTAATAAGAGCATTGATTTCGGATAATAAGAGGTCTAAGAATTTATTAAAAAATCAGTTTAAAAAAAATTATAAAATATTATAAATCTGTTAGTGTGTCATACATCCCGATAACGTATCGATCGTATTTAACTAATAGAAAACGAAAACTAAAAGAAACTAATAACAACGATTCAATTTGTATAAATTGATCAAAGACCGAGTAGATAGAGATGATAACATACGATTAAATCCCATTTAAATTCTATCGATCTCTATCAATCTCTATAATATATTTTTACCAGGGTACTCTTAAACAGTTGGAACTTATTTGGTTACGGGTTGAATTATTGCACAAAAAAACCGTAGGAATTCTGTTGATACTCGGTTATACAATCTGAATCCTATCGAAATTCGACCCAATATCGACGTTTTTTTCCAATCCTACCGAAGTCCTACCAAGATCCAACCGTATATAGGTACCAACCAGTAGAATCAGTCCACAAGGCATCGAGATGCTGCAGTAAGGTAAACACCCCGGTACCCAACCATGTACCAGTCTCCAACCACTGACACAAATATTGACTAAAATTAAGAAATTATGAATATGAAATAAATAAATAACTAGTGCTAACATTTTTGCAATTCTTTATGTCTGCATAGGCCAATAATAAAAATAGTCATTAATTTTTTTGTTGACGTTTTTTAAAGATATTGTGCACTGCAGACGCCGCTCAGAGGATCGGCGCATATCTTTTAGCCAGTTCGTTAAGAATTGGCGTAACGTTGTTAAGCTTATGACGTTGTTATTTTCACGATTTCCACAATAATTCGTGGCTTGTGGTATTCGCGGATAAATAGACTTTATAAATCTTCCATTAAAATTTGCGAAAAACCACTGCTAAGTCGTCAATTTCCATGGTTGGCTATTGGGGCGCATCCGCAGTATGCTGTACCGATATCCAACCGCGGCCTATTCCCGGCCAACACAAACTCAGCGAACATAACCTCTATGGTAAGTTGATGCCGGTTGCACGTCACGGTGAACCTTTTTATTAGTTATTATTTATCATAAATTATCCCAAACGTTGCGTGTAATTTAAGAAATAAAATGAAGTTTCAACGAATCGCATAGTCTCGTATCGGCGGGTGGTTGCGTATAGGGGCATGTTTGGTCGGGTATTTAGACATTACCTGAAATCGGTGGTCGGGTACTAGTCTATCGACTTTCTCAATTGTTTCCTAACTTTAACAAAAAACTATACCCCTGACATGAATTAATGGATGCTTTTCGAAAAGTAGAAAACCTAAGCTTTGCATTAGTTGTGGTTACAATTATAGAATTCTTATGAATGAATGAATTATGAATTATGAATGAATTCTAATGAATTCTTATGAATAGAAATATTCATAAAATGAATAGGTCATTTTAGTATAAGAAATATAACTTTACAGTTTCCTGTTCTCTAAGATGGCCGGCTATTGGGGCGTTTACCTTACATGATGCTTTTTTATCGACACACCGTGCGGCACGTTTTTCTATTTATGTGTATGTCCTGATCTCATCATCTCAATATTCTCAACAGAAAAATTTATTGAAAATCGACCATTTTTTTTAGGCCCGATGTAAATCTCTTCATTTACATATTTCTTTAAGGTAGTTCTGTCGGTACGCCGGAGTCATAAATCTCAGAGTCTATATGACATTAAAAAATAATCATACGCATCACTTTGACTGCCTCAATAATAATATCAAAAATAATCGAGAATCCTTCGAAATTGTCGTAATCAAATTAAAACGATTATTTGTAAATAGTTTATATGTTTAGTGCGGATTTGACTTCATTTTTACGATAATTAGGTTAGGAAACGTCATTTGGCCCGGTATCGTGCACTTTGACCTTGATTCAATCAAACATTATTCCGGAGACTTCACCTTTTTTCATGATGCATCAAGTCCTAAATGATTTGCGAATCCGTAGTACTTTTTATTTTTTCTCTATCTTTGATCTAAGTATGTTAATTTTCGATTTAAAGATCAATTTTTGCAGCCCCCTCGTGTGCACCGTGTAAAGAGATCGATTTTCAAGTTTTAATTGTTCATTCAAATGCTCGGTGAAAGCCTTCAAGATTTTGTGCAAGTAAAATTGAATAGCTAAATTACAACATGTCAAAAATTCATGCATATGAGTTTGGATTGCCTTCGCGACAGAACTACCTTAACATGAGATAATCTTATCGCCAGAATTCGTCTGTTTGTGAATTTTACTGGCCTATGGAAATATCCGCTAGTTTATTATCAAAGGAAACTACCGATGCCCACGCAAAGCACTTCAATGGCTGTCACTTGGTGGCGCTTATATCAGCGGATTCTGCACCAACGAAAGGAACTGAGTTGCTACCACGACGTATAAGCTGGCTATACTTAGTGTCCGCCGGCGAGACACCGAATGATCTTTTATCGTGATTTCAGTTATTAAATAATGATCTATACATCTAGATAAATTCTATATCATAGTTAAACATCGGAACATCAGCAGTAAATCCCGAAAAACTTATAATTCCTCAAATATAAATAAGTAAGTGTGTTAAATATTAAAATGGCAACAAGATAATGAATTATTCATTTTCAACAAATTATAAAACTATCTGAAAGCTGAAATACATAAATAACATAAAAATATGACGCTTCACTGGTTATTAAAATGATTCCAGAATTAAAAAGTATCTTTTAATGGAAGAAATATTTTTAATTTTGAAAATTCCAGGCATTAAAAATAAAAAGTGCCTTTCAGCATGGCTCAGCACAATTTTCCACCACTGAAGAATGACAGACTTTTGAGAGCAGCGAGAGGGGAAGAAGTCGACAGAGCACCTGTTTGGATAATGCGTCAAGCTGGTAGATATCTTCCAGAGTTTAGAGAATTTCGTACAAAGCACGACTTCTTTTCTATATGCCAGACACCGGAGCTTGCCTGCGAAGTTACTCTGCAGCCTTTGAGACGCTTTGATCTGGATGCCAGTATAATATTCTCTGATATATTAGTCATCCCTCAAGCCATGGGGCTGGTTGTTGAGATGCATCCAGGGGTGGTAGGTTCATGAATTTTCAATGTCAAGAAATAATTATGCATGGTGGCCGTGGTCAGGGAAAACCGGGAAAAGTCAGGGAAATAAAAAATTGATCAGGGAATCAGGGAGAAGTCAGGGAATATCGAAATTAGTCAGGGAAAAAATAGATTGTTGCCAAAGTTTCAATAGCTGAATAAAAATCCATAAAAGCAAGACTTGGAAAAAAAAACAACCGACAAATATTTGAAAAGAAAAAAAAAACAAATAAAAATTGATATAAACATTACAACATAAATCTATTCGAACAAATTGAAGCACTCAACGAAAAAGCTTAAAAAGTGTTATATATTACTAAAATAAGTGTTACACTTCACATGAGTATTTAATCGGATTTAAAGCATTATTATTCCAAAGAATGTTTATGTTTTGAAAGAGAAAATATATCTTCAAAAGTACTATTCGTTGTTGATCGAGAAATAAATAACTTATCAAAAACACCTATCTGTTTCTAATACATTTTTTTTTATTCGCGTTATAAATTTTTTAGTAGATGTCCTTAAAATTTCGGTCAGGCAAAATTGATAAATTAGTCAGGGAAAAGTCCGGGAATTTTTCCGGAAAAAAAAACGGCCACCATGTTATGCAAAGTAGAACATTGCTTATTATTTTCTATTCATAAAGTTTGTATGCAAAAACTGTTAAAAATGTTTGCAAATTTACATTACCGGAAATTATATTCATCAGCTCATACACTAAATTTAATGAGAGCGAAGTAAAATCACAATTTTATATGAAATATCCTAATTTTCATATCAACTTGCATAACAAATTTAATATGCCAGTTTCTGTAAAAAAAAACTTCCTTCTCTTGTAATGGAAATTTACAACACATATTTTGAACTGTGAATGTATGTTTAATCTTGATTTTTACATAAAAGTAGCAAGATGATTTACAGAAAATATTGATAATTGATTAATTTATGGTTTCAACTTTTTATGACCTGCTCTATAATAATTTAGATTAACATTGAGGAAACAATGAATTAGATTTAACTTTGCATTCTTGTTTAGGAGGATTTATGATAAAAATCTGTGATATTCATTGATCTCTTACGGTTTTATACAAAAATATATTGTGATGAAAACGATATATATTCACAAAAACAAATCTTCCTCTATGAGGAAGGGATTGAAAAGTTTGTTATAATTTGTAAATTGCTTCCTCGTAGAGGAAGCTTTGTTTTCATGAAAAATTTTTTTTTCGAAATTTTCATGTCAGTACACTCAGAATGGGCCAAAACGTCGAGAAAAGTGATTTAGAAAAAATGTCTGTATGTATGTGTGTGGATGTTACATGATCGAAAAATGTAAACGTTTATAACTCGGGAATGCCTTGAGATATCAAGCTGAAATTTGGACCGTAGATAGAGGGATCAAGCCTCATCGTTCATACAGATTTTTGTTAAAATCCACTTCATCGTTAAATCATTACGCGTTTTTTAATTTTTTGAAAAATGTCTATTAACGCGATAACTCTTTCAATTTTCGAGATATTGATCTTAAAATTGGTACGAATGTGAGCTTTCATACGCCGGTGATCGCTATTGAATTTGGTTAAGATCGGTTGAACCGTTAAAATTTTATGATGTTTTGAATTTTTCTAAAAATTGACATTATCGCTCTATCGTAACTTTTGCAAAACTTAAGATAGCGAGCTCAAATTTTGTATATAAATGAAACAATATTCAGCCATTATATATGTATAATTTAGTGACAAACGGTATGAAATTTTTGATTTTATGGAATGTTGAATTATTTTTAAAAATATACATTATCACATTCACTTTCGGAAACGCTCTAATAATCACGAAATAACGTAATAACGAAATAGAAAAAGCGAATCCACAACATGTATATTTATCTAATTAAAACAAGGATGCAAAGGAGAACCTTGCATATTGCTTCCTCATTATTTTTCGCGTTTTACAAAGCTTCCTCTATGAGGAAGCCAAAAATTGAATAACATACTTCCTCATAGAGGTAGCTTTGTAATCATGAAAATTTTTTTTTTTAGAGATTTTCATGTCAGTACACTCAGAATGGGCCAAAACGTCGAGAAAAGTGATTTAGAAAAAATGTCTGTATGTGTGTATGTTACACGATCGAAAAATGTAAACCTGTATAACTCAGAAATGCCTTGAGATATCAAGCTGAAATTTGGACCATAGATAGAGGGATCAAGCCTCATCATTCATACAGATTTTTGTTAAAATCCACTTCATCGTTAAATCAATACGCGTTTTTTAATTTTTTGAAAAATGTCTGTTTACGCGATAACTCTTTCAATTTTCGAGATATTGATCTTAAAATTGGTATGAATGTGAGCTTTCATACGCCGGTGATCGCTATTGAATTTGGTTAAGATCGGTCGAACCGTTAAAATTTTATGATGTTTTGAATTTTTCAAAAAATTGACATTATCGCTCTATTGTAACTTTTGCAAAACTTAAGATAGCGAGCTCAAATTTAGTATATAAATGAAACAATATTCAGCCATTATATATGTATAATTTAGTGACGAACGGTATGAAATTTTTGATTTTATCGAATGTTGAATTATTTTTAAAAATATACATTATCACATTCACTTTCGGAAACGCTCTAATAATCGCGAAATAACGTAATAACGAAATAGAAAAAGCAAATTCACAACATGTATATTTATCTAATTAAAATAAGGATGCAAAGGAGAACCTTGCACATTGCTTCCTCATTATTTTTCGCGTTTTACAAAGCTTCCTCTATGAGGAAGTCAAAAATTGAATAACATACTTCCTCATAGAGGTAGCTTTGTAATCATGAAAATTTTTTTTTTTAGAGATTTTCATGTCAGTACACTCAGAATGGGCCAAAACGTCGAGAAAAGTGATTTAGAAAAAATGTCTGTATGTGTGTATGTTACACGAGGGAAAAATGTAAACCTTTATAACTCAGAAATGCCTTGAGATATCAAGCTGAAATGTGGACCATAGATAGAGGGATCAAGCCTCATCGTTCATACAGATTTTTGTTAAAATCCACTTCATCGTTAAATCAATACGCGTTTTTTAATTTTTTGAAAAATGTCTGTTTACGCGATAACTCTTTGAATTTTCGAGATATTGATCTTAAAATTGGTATGAATGTGAGCTTTCATACGCCGGTGATCGCTATTGAGTTTGGTTAAGATCGGTTGAACCGTAAAAATTTTATGATGTTTTGAATTTTTCAAAAAATTGACATTATCGCTCTATTGTAACTTTTGCAAAACTTAAGATAGCGAGCTCAAATTTTGTATATAAATGAAACAATATTCAGCCATTATATATGTATAATTTAGTGACGAACGGTATGAAATTTTTGATTTTATGGAATGTTGAATTATTTTTTAAAATATACATTATCACATTCACTTTCGGAAACGCTCTAATAATCACGAAATAACGTAATAACGAAATAGAAAAAGCGAATCCACAACATGTATATTTATCTAATTAAAACAAGGATGCAAAGGAGAACCTTGCACATTGCTTCCTCATTATTTTTCGCGTTTTACAAAGCTTCCTCTATGAGGAAGCCAAAAATTGAATAACATACTTCCTCATAGAGGTAGCTTTGTAAGAAGCGAAAAATAATGAGGAAGCAATGTGCAAGGTTCTACTTTACATCCTTTTTGTTTATTATGCAGGGTCCTGTTTTACCAGAGCCACTGACAAAACCAGAGGATATGACCAGATTGAGAAAACCGGATGTGGATAAGGATCTCGGTTACGTGGGTGAAGCAATAACATTGACCAGAACGAAAATTGATGGAAAAGTTCCTCTTATTGGATTCACAGGAGCTCCAGTACGAATTTTTATTACCTGGTGAATGAGCCAAAGTGTACGAACAAGTTAGTTATTTCTTTTGGCGATTCAATGTCGCATTTTTGTTGCGAATGGCTGTAGTGGACTTTGATGGGGTACATGGTACAAGGAGGTGGAAGTTCCACAATGGCACAGGCTCGCACTTGGCTCTACAGATATCCCGAGGATTCGCATAAACTTTTGCAAGCCATTACCGATGTGGTTGTCGATTACTTGGTGATGCAAGTCAAATCGGGAGCTCAAGCGCTTCAGGTATTTGAGAGCAACGGTGACTACTTAAACGACGAGCTCTTCGAGGAATATTGCTTCAAGTACATCAAGCAGATAAGCGAGAGGGTCAGAACGAAATTGGATGAGCTCAAAGTACCAAAAGTGCCTCTGGTAAATAAAAACATGAATCGTGCTAACATGTTGAAGAAATTTGAATTATTTTATCAAACTATAACGTAAACATAATTATTTTCGCTTTTTATAATCAGACTTTTTTATGAATAAAAAAATATAGGTAGAAATTTGGAAAATTCGATTATATAAATATTTCTTTTGTCTGGCTTTCCTAAACAATTTTCGGAATTTAAAAAATTATTTCACCCACAGTCTTGTGAGGATAAACAAATTCTATTTTTTGTTTGCAATAAGAGATCGCACCGATTTCAGAATATCTTAATTAGGAATTGATCATAATATTATTTTTTTTTTTAGATTGCTTTTCCTAAAGGCGCAACGATGAACTCTTTGGAAATGTTGGCGAAGGATCAGAGTTACGATGTTATAGGACTCGACTGGACAGTCGATCCAGTGGAAGCGAGAAAACGACTTGGTCCGAATGTTACGCTGCAGGGAAATATGGATCCCTGCGCTCTCTATGCAACAGAGGTTTGCTAACCCAAATAATATTATATTTATGAATAAAGCGGTAACGGCCTGGGACAACATTTCCATTACCGGATAGATTGGATATTGGAGTTTTTTCGGCTGCCGATCAGAATCCCTCCGGATAGAAGCCCTCGGACAAAACCTCCCGGGACAGAATCTCCTCGGTTAAAATCCCCTTCGGTTAAAATATCCTCCGCATAAAATCTCCGTGGACAAAATATAGGGTAGAAGTACCGGTTGTGGCCACCCCTACACTTAAATACGTTTTTCGTGGCTATTTTAATTCTGTACCTGTATTTAATCATAATTTTTCATAACGTTGTGTATTTTGGAAACATTTATCGTCATTTTGACGTCCGTTCGTCTCCATTACAAAAAATACTGTGTCAGTAATTAAAGTATCATCAGCTGATTCATCAAATTGTCAACTCCTTACGAAATTCGACAAGATTTTGACGAAAGCTCTAGATACATATTCGAATTATATAGTTGGCGAATTGCATGCAGCTTTGCACATATCAATCTTAAGAGTCATCACTGCAAATGTTGATGTACTAAAAGTTTGAAATGAAGCTATACATTTATAAAAAAATACGATGGCCACAACTGGTACATGGAATAAGCATGTTGCCCCGGATATGGCCATGATAATATAATCATTAATTTTTCGTTAATTATTACACAACCAATTCATATATTCGTAAGGAAGAAACAAAAAAACGAAAAAACGCTAAGAAAAATATATCCTTAGAAATGTATAGTAAAAAAGAAGGTAAAGAACACCTTTCATGTTGAAGATTCCCATCATTATTCAATGCGAAAATCTACTTTTGGAAAGAACTCTGGTAAAAGTAAAAACAAAAGTGTAAAGAGTAAAACATTAATATAATGTATGACTATTTGTGACAAAGGAAGCTGCTACGAAAAAGTGCAAAACGAAGGAGACGAATGTCAAAAAAGGTTAGTTAGGTTCACAGATGGCATCTGTGCTTTAAAGACATTTTCGTGTAGAGGAATTGGATGCTTTAATAAGAATACGATTTTGATTTATTAAACACACCTTAAAAAATGTTTGACGTGCAATAAATATTGAGTTATTCTAATTTTAAGCATGGCCAAAACCGGTGCATACGTGGCTAGAACTGGTGAAATGGCTATGCTCCTACTTATTTCTATTTTCCAGTGTTTTCTCGATACATATGAAGATTTTAATGCTAGAAATCTGAAATTATATTCTTCTCAGATATGAAAAGTATAGGTCCAAAACAGTTTTATGATATTTGGTCCCAATCACAAGTACTTGAAAATGAGAAAATTCTTAAAGTGGCCACAACCGGTACTTCTACCCTATTTGAATTAAAAAATCCTTTTTTATTCGGAAACAAGTAAAATTAAACTATTTATCTTATGATTATATCTGCAGAGTAGAATGTAGAAAAAGATTCAAATAACTCGGCTAATACACACAAACCACTTTAAGAACCAAAAAAAACCTAATGAATCGAAAGAAAGAAATAAAGAGAAAGCTAAACCTAACTGAGGCCTAAAGAACGAAACCAAATGAAACCCTTAAAGAACCTAAAGATTGTAAAAACATAGACTGCAGTACACACACACAGACACACTCGTCAGTAATGCCCAACTTTCCGCCCTTGTAACACAATATATTTTTCTCCCGACTCCGCTAAAATATCCCTATTTCGTGTCCGCAACGCGGGCGGGAAATCGCTCATTTGTTACGAATCACGTACGCATGCGCAGTCCGCTTTCATTACCTCCCTCGGGAGGTAATCAGCTCATTCAGGCCCGGCGAGATTAATAAAAACCGTACTACGCATGTGTGTCGTCATTTTCGAAAAATGAACTTATTCTCCGTCCTTGTTGCACACGCGAAATGTGGTTATTTTTTAGCGAAATCGGGAGAAAAGTATAGTACGTTACATGGGAGGGAAGTGCAACTTTTCACTTCGTGTGAATTTCTGTCCTCGGTTCGCTCGGGCATCAAATTTCACCCTCGGTGAAAAGTTGCTCTTCCCTCCCTTGTAACGTAATGTACTATTGTTCACATGAACTTCATCGAAGGAAAATTTTAACTGGGATTTTTATCCGAAAGAATTGTATTCGGGAGAGATTTTATTTTGTCCGCGGGGATTTTGTCGAGAGAAATTAATGTCGGCTACCGTTTTTTAAAAAATCTTTTAATAATTTTCCGATATTAGGATAAAATTACAATCCGCTGTTAATATTTATTAAAAGCTTCTAATGCCTGTTGTAACGAAGATTTCGTAAGACTCAGAAATCGCAGTTTTAGAAAAGCTTATTTAATACCTGATACCAATGTTTTAGACTTTTCAAATATGACGTGGAAACGTGGAAGCTCTTAAGACTTATGTTATTCTAATTTTTAAATACTTTTGTGCTCACATTCCCCATAACTTTCCCATAAAAGCCCCAAAGAAAATTGAAAGAGACTATTCGAGCGTGATTAAACTCCCTGCAAAGTTCTCTATTCCTGTGTAGTTATTCACCAAAAAACTTTACAAAAAACTCCAAGGCAAATTTTATCAAGGAACTACAATTTGATATTGTTTCTTCATCAAAATGTACTTAGAATGACTTCCATACAGACTGTGCAACATTGTTATGCAGGAAATTCGTATAAAATTATTTATAATTTTATGCGAATTTCCTGCATGCGATAAAACTATCTTATTATTTTCAGCAAAAGGTTGAGGAGCGAGGACGAAAAATGGTGGAGAAATTCGGCAAAACCCGATACATCGCGAATTTGGGTCATGGAATTTTACCGGATGCTCCGATTCCCTCGGTTGAGGCATTTATCAAAGGAATACATTCCGTCTGATATTTTTTTTTTTTTTTTTTTTTATATCATTCTTGTATGTTGACAATAATATAATAATTTAATTAAAAAAACGTTGTTTATTGGTAATACTGATTTCACCGTTGCATGGCGCGCACCTGCTCCGTAACGTCCTCGAGTTTCGTAGAGCTTCGATCTATGGCATTCAATTGTATCTCTAAGTGTGATGTGATAAGGGCGAGTTTTTTCAAATTAGCTTCAGCGTTTTCGAGTCCGTGCTCTTGTTGAGTAAAGTTTTTCGCCGAATGCATGAGGACCTGAAAGAACGATAGAATTTTTAATGAGCTGCATAATTTGTGACACTTAAGATAAAAAAAAAAAGAAATCGTGGATACTTACTTCACTGCTTTTTGAGCCTCGTTGAATCTGTCTAGCGAGTGACGCAATGTTGTTGACGTTCACTTGTACTCTGTCAGCAAGCCGCATCTTCGACTCAACGAAGAGGCTCCGTGCACTCGTACTCGAAGCAGAAGCCATACTGTTTTGTCGCTTACGTACTAAGTCTATGTACAGTCGGCAACTATTGTCTCATTTGTTGGAAGGAAGAGCTTTTACAATGCTCCGGACATAGCGGCGACGAGTCGTGTCTGTCCGGTTATTGACAGTTCGATTGAGCCTAGCTATACCTGAGAAAATTAATCAGGTTTAGCTAGGATAAAGTCTGTATTCATGAGCACCAACGCGAGGCGAGAGTAAAGCTGTATCCTCATCGCTTCATGTACTACACAATTTGATGCAGTTCTGACGGCGGCACGACCTGCTGGGCTGCGTTCCGAATGACGAGCTCTTTCGTCGTCCAATGCACATGCGCAATGGTTTTTGCCGAGGTTTACGTTGAGTTTTAAGAAGTATAATGAAAGTGGAAGCTTGAAATAGTACATTGTGCAACTAGTGCCGAAAATTGGCGATTCTGACGAGTGCGAGAGTTGCCGTCCGAGCGAAGCGAGGGTGGCAATCGCACGAGTTGCAATCGCCAATTCCAGCACTAGTTGCACACCGTGCTTTTTTTAACGAATGAATAGAGACGATCGCTTTCCGAGACTGTAGAGTATGAGCGGAAAGGGTCCCTAACCTCAACACGCCGTTAAGGGGGGGGGGGGGGGGGTCAGGTCAAAAATTTAAAAAAATCGATTATTTTTTTTTCTGTGAAAACATTCATTTCCATGTAATCTATCTATTAGTAAAGTTATAAACCGGAATTCGCAAAAATGGCTAAGTTTCTACGGTACCATTCATATTTAATTTTCTCAAAAGTCGTAAAAATTACCAGAATATTATATTTGAATTTTAAATTATTTTATTTATTTATTTTTGTTATATGCAGACATTATGGCCGATTTTTTGTTCACACAAAATAATTAAGGGTGTTGAAAAAAAAAAAATCAAATATTTTTTTTTTTTTTTTCTCTTCGGCAGTTTCGTTTAGTTAAATACATCCTCTGGACCTGCAAAATCTTAGACCTGAATGCGAAAAAATGGCCGATTTCTGCAATATACCTGTTTTTTAATGATTTTTTTCTATATAATAAAAAGTTTATTACGTATTTGTAAATAAATTTTTATTTGTTTACCATTTTTTAAATCAGTTAGCGAAACGCGATACAAATGACGCGATGAGAGTGTAATGTCTTCAACGCAACACGTAACACTTACATTATATTCGAATTCGCGCGAATAATGGGACATGCGCTGTGATATCTTAGCACGTATCGCATGCGCAGCGTGTTACTGCCTCGAGAAGTTACTTCTGCTACTTGCGAGACGCATAACCTCGAAATGACGTTTTTATTTTTCGTTCATATTATGTTATTGGTTTGATTCCGTTGGCTATTTACGGTTTTTTTTCAATCAATAGTGTTTAAAACAGAATCAACAATCATCAGAAGTGATCAGATATGTAAATTTGTTATGAAGTGATGATTTAATGTTTGTGCAGCACATTTGTGAATGTGTCAACATTGGATCAATTTTTAGTGATGTTGTCAATAAAAGTGATCATCCCCATATTATTTACAGGTTTTTTTCAAATTATGCATTCATTTACTTATTTATTTGTAAAAAAAAAAAAACATTTATTAATAACATTATTAATAATATTCTGTAATCTGACTTGCAAATAATATTTTTATTTTGTTCATTAAAGGTACTAATGTGCCCCAAAGGTGAAAACAGCACAAACATTTTTATTTGAGTGGTAAGCTTTAGATGCCATTTGCCGAAACTTGGTTTTAAACCTATTCTGCGCGTGATTCAGAGCAAACTGCTAGGCAGATTGGGCTGGTTGATGTCTCATTTTCTTCTTCATGAAAAGATACACCGGCTAAATGGAGCAAAAGTTAATAAAAGGTAATATTTTTCAAGTAATATAATTATTACTAAATAAATTTTATGCTATTTTCTAAATCAGTTATTAATTTTGCTTTCAGAATAAAAAAAAAATATTTTGCTCCATTTAGCCGGTGTATCTTTTTATGAAGAAGAAAATGAGACATCAACTAGCCCAATCTGCCTAGCAGTTTGGTCTGAATGACGCGCAGAGTGGAAAACCTAAGACCTTTGCTTAAGATAATATGGAAAGGCATACGCAAGTCAGATGGCAGTAAAAAATCCTTTCATCGAGTACCAACAATATAGTTCATTGATCATTTTTATATGCAAGAGAATTTGGATGATATTGAATATACAAATTTAATTATTTTGACCTGACTCCCTCCCCTTAAGAAATGTGCCGGGCGCGTTAGGAAATGTTGCGGCAGCGTTTAGAAAAACAAATATGCGTGTAGAAAAAGAAAAATGTAGCTGATGTGCGCATGCGTAGGACATTTCCTAACGGCGTACGGGAATGGCCACGTTCCGCCACGCTCTACAGTTGAGGAAAGCGGGAGCAGGAATTTTTTCACAATTTGTTTAAGATAAATTTCGTCGATTGTGGCTGCTTGATGAATTAATTTAATTTATTAAGCAGCTACGGTCGATATTTGTAAGAGATTCGGATTAGTGAAATTTGAATTAGGCTTCAGTTTCGCGCGCTTTGAATCTAGCGATCACGGTCTCAGACCCGAGAAGTGCTTCGCAAAATTCCATCAGAAAAAATAGACCGCCAAAAGTCGATAAAATAATTAATAATTTCATGTACTAATCTAATAATGATTGATTTAGTAACCATGTGTTATAATTTTATATCACTGGATTAGTAAAATCCATACACGTATATTAAATTTACTATGCAACTACATTAATGTTTATTTTCTATACCGAGTTTTGTAAATTTCTCACACGTTTGTGTCGCAAAAACACAAACATTTTGCAAAAAGTAGTACACCTATGCGGACAAAACTGCAAATACTTTGACGGGTATTTTTCAACATTAGTAACCGAAATTTTGATAACTTTGATCTTAAATTTAATGCGACAATTTGTGTTAAATTTCAAATTGGGTACTAAAATTCCTAAAATGCATGTTGATTTTCATGTACTGATTAAGTAATTATTGATTTAATAATCATGTATTGTAATTTTCTATTACCGGATTATCAAAATTCATTGATCTGTATTAAATTTATTATGCAAACATATTAATTTCGATTTCTTATACCAAGTTTTACAAAATTCATACACGTTCGTATAGGAAAAACTCGAACATTTTTTACAGTGTGGACTATCATCGAAAAACATTTGAGTACAAATTTGACGCAGATCTGTCCAAACGCTCAAATTTAATGGCATTTTTAATTTTTTGAAAAATCTGATTCTCGCACTGGCTCCTGCAAATTATGAGATACCGGGTTCTAATTTGGTACACATTTTTACAAGGTTTTAGTAAAAATTTGAGAAAAATCAGTTACACAGTTGATATTCTTCGACGCTTTGAATTTTTAGAAAAATGTCTAGAGTATAAACAAACCTGTAAAGTAGAACTTTGCAAATGGCCTCCTCATTTTTTTCGCTTTTTATAAAGCTTTGTCTATGAGGAAGCCAAAATTGATTACATACTTCCTCATAGAGGTAGCTTTGTATTTTTTTTTGCGTTCACTGATTAAAACGGCATCGAACTTTTTTTCCGACATTTATTATATATCTATAAGCGTTTAAATCTTTATTATTAAATCTTTATTAAATCGTATTAAATCTTTTGGTGTCATGTGTATGTGATCTTATTATGATCTGAGGAACTTGGGATTGCAAAATGAATGCAACAGTTTTCAAGGCATAAATTTATTCTGAACTTCCGTAAATATATCCAGTAAAACTATATTCATGTACATTCATATGGTTCATACGAATGAACCAATGAGAAAGAAACAATAGGCATCGTGAAATTCTGCATTTTTTTAAAACTTTCCATCGATTTATCTTTAGGCACAAAATCGGTAAATTTACATAACGATTTTTCGAGCCTCTATAGATTTTTTTGACTGCTGCTGGGGATTTCGAGACCCAACATAGTAGCATACAGATCCACGATTGCCTTAAAGTCAATTCCACCTTCTTTAGCGATGTTTAATAGCACTTGGAATTCTTCGTCGGCACGAAGAGCGTCAATGAGCTCCACGAAACGTGGTGACCGCCAGTAATCGACAAATCGAGCGAAGGCAGGTGAAGATTCCAATTTTTTCTGATGCAGAGCCTCAATCTGGTCGATTGGAAGGATTCCTTTGTAATCCACGAGGAATCCAGCTGCCCCACCGGTTATTTCGACGCTTCTACTGTGTCTTCAAGATTTTAGAGGCGGAATTTCGAGTACGGCATGCAATTCATTTACCGCAGCATAAGCATCTAAACCAGCTTCCTTCAAGTAGTCAAATAAATTTAGGAGATCATCAAAACTTTCTATTTTTTCTACGAGATCTTTGAACGCATCAGAGAAAAAGAATTCGATGGCGTCGTTAAATCCTTTGTCATTCATCAAATACTCCTCAAAAATCTTTTGGCACGAGTTCGTTAAAGTCTCTGAAATCTTAATCCAGACCTGCAGATCTCTTGACGACTCGGCGACTGGGAAATTCGAGACCGTATTTAGTGGCATACAAATCAACAATTGCCACAAGATCAATACCACCTTTTTTCGTGTCGTTTAGAAGTCCTTGGAATTCGTCATTGGCACGAAGAGCATCGATGATCTTCTGGAAACGAGGTGATTTCCAGTACTCGACAAATCGTGCGAAGGCAGGCGAGGTTTCCAATTTTTCCTGGTGCAAAGCTTGAATCTTGTCGATTGGAAGAATCGCCTTGTAATCTGCGAGGTATCCAGCAGTTCCACCGGTTATTTTGACGCTTCGAGTGCGTCTTCCAGATTTCAGAGGCGGTATATCGAATACATTGTGTAATTCGTTCAAGATACCATAAGCTTGTAGACCAGCTTCGTCCAAGTAATCCACGAAATCGATGAAATCATCGATGCTTTCAATTTTTTTAACGACGTCTTTGAACTCATCACTGAACAAATATCCAGCGGCAACATTAAATTCCACATCATTTAGCAGATAGTTTTCGAACAGTTGTTGAAATTCTTTTCCGGACCAAAACTCATTGAATGCGCTGAAGGCATCATGAAGTTCTGATTTAGAATTTCCGATACCCAAAAGAGCAGCATAAAATTTAACGATACCAATTACGTCAATACCCATTTCATCAGTCGTATTAAGTATCTCTTGGAATTCCTCGTTGGCGAGAACAGCATTTATAAGCTCTTGGAAACGTGGCGACTGCAAATCCTCGACGAATTTAGCGAAGGCAGGTGAAGTTTCCAATTTTTTTTTGTGCAAAGCTCTGATCTCGGGGATTGGAAGAATTGCTTGAATATCTGAGATAAAACCAGCTACTCCACCAGTAATGTATGTGCTTCTGATATGTCTTCTTGGTTTCAGATGTGGAAGACCTATCGCGTCATATAAATTATTCAGCAGAGCATAAACATCCAAACCAGCATTTTCGACATAGTCATAGATGTTTAATACATCATCGATGCTATTCAGTTTCTGGACAAGAGCCTTAAACTCATCCGTCTTGAAGTATTCCAGGAGAGCTTGGAATTCCTTGTCACTCCGCAAGTATGTTATAAAGATTTCGCCCAATTTGTCATCAGGTACGAGAGTGAGAAATTCGTCCAATATTTCAAAAAGTTCGCTTGACGATTCAACGGGGCCAACTTTGACACTGACTGCTCCGGACAGGGCCAGGCCAACTAGAAATACCCAGGAAAAGTTCATCTGCAACGGATAAAAATAATTTTGACTAATATCTATAACTTTTTCGGCATATCATTCGATTTCGGAGGTGAATGATGACTTCAAGTACAGATTTAAGTTGGAAAAAATCGGCAGTGATTTAGAAAATCTAAATTATCTTAAAAATTACTTTTTACAGTGTAACGACCGAGTGGAGAGAATTGGGAAAATGTGCTAAAAGTTAATGCAATAAGGTAAATTTTTTGATAAATTTCTAAACTCCATAATATCCGTACCACTTTTTTGATTTCGACTAAAGTAAATGGAAAGTGAATGGAATGAATTTCGAGTAAAGTACTTGGAAGATATGAAGTGCATAGTACTTGAAGTACTTATTACTTTAAATACTTTGCGTAGCTCTTGACTTGCGGTCGTCGATTTTCGCAGAAATTCGTACTTACCATTATAGGATGATTGCGTGTCTAATATGAAAGTGAACACCGACAACTTTATATACCATTAACGTGAAGCCCCTGATTTCATTAAACGTAGCTATCAGATGGTGAGTGTCGAGTGTGTAAATAATTATAATTAATCAAAATATGACAAAACTAAAAACAGTCTGTTAAATACAGGTGCGCTTGATCCTGAGATGTAAAATTGGCATAACGACTTCTTGAGACTTCTCATCTTCGACGATAAGGACAATTCAGTATACACTTATTAAATTAATACCCATTTGACTACATCTATCATATTGGTATCGTTTATGGTATTCCCATATTTCGTTATAAATCGTGCAGTCATTCTGATCAGTAAATATTTTATCGCCAAGTGACAAAAAGAAATTGACAAACTGTGTCAATAATCATCGTTATTAGCGAGAAATCTGCTAAACGTTTATTTTCTAAAAATCATCAACTCATCCGTAATCAGAATTGTCACTTAGACCGGGACTTACCCCAATGGACTTAGCCAACCGTAGCAAAAGTCGACTTGTTCGAGTTAGGTCGACAGTCGAAATTCAGTGAACATAAAAAGTTGACTTTTGCTCATATCGACTATCATAACTACTATACGACGTTGAGTCGTTGCCGCGTCATTTGTGTATGATATATGAAGGTATGAGACATTTATTTATTTTTTATTCATTTATTTATTTTTCAGTGGATGAAACAAGCCCTTGAAAAAATATATAATAATAATGACTATAGAATTAGGCATTAGAAATGAAGATAAACAAAATATACGAAAGAAATTTTTTTAAAAAGACAGGCAGAGTTGAGTAGGGGGTAATGAAACGTTTTCCTCCCTAGGGAGTAATGACCCGATTGCCTCCCTAGGGAGTAATGACCCGATTGCCTCCCTAGGGAGTAATGAACCGTGTTCCTCCCTAGGGAGTAACGACCCGATTTCCTCCCTAGGGAGTAATGAACCGTTTTCCGCCCTAGGGAGTAATGAACCGATTTCCTCCCTAGGGCGTAATGACCCGATTTCCTCCCTAGGGAGTGATGAACCGTTTTCCTCCCTAGAGAGTAATGAACCATTTTCCTCCCTAGAGAATAATTAAGTTTTCAATCATATAAACAATCAGAAGAGTTTCCCGCGGAGAAATTCAATACCCCACAGATCAATTAGAAGATCCCCGAAGGCCTTAATGTCAATGCCACGTTCTTTAGCGGTATTCAATAGATTCTGGAACTCCTCGTTGGCACGAAGAGCATTGATGAGCTCCATAAAACGTGGCGCCTTCAAATGCTCAATGAAATTTGCGAAGGCAGGCGAGGTTTTCAATTTTTCTTGATGCAAAGCCTTGATCTTGTCGGTAGGGAAGGTCGATCTCGTATCTGCGATGTAACCAGCGATTCCTCCGGTAATGTGGATATTATGATTAGCCCTACGTTGTCTTCGTGGTGTCAAAGGTGGAAGGCCAACATCCCGACGTATCTCGTTTACCAGACCATAAACATCCATACCGCCATCTACCATATATTCGTAGAAATTTATCACATCCTCGATATTATTCACTTGCTCTACGAAATCCTTGAAATCATAAGATCGAACGTAATTTATGGCACCCTGAAATTCTGAGTCCGTGAACATGTAAATCATAGCGAGCATGTCCAATTCGTCCTGAGGCAAAAGCTGTTTAAATTCCTTCAATACGTCAGTGAGCTCGGTTGAATTTTCGGCGGAGTCAGCGTTGACGTTAACTGCTCCGGCCAGAGCCAGAGCAACTAGAACCATCATGAACTTGTTCATCTGCAATACAATTAAATAATTTCTGTTAATTTCGTAAATTTCGTAAATTTAACTAAAAAAATGTAAAAATACAAATAAAAAATAACAAGTGTTACGTCCTGGCCATTTTTCTCTGATTTTAGATTTATTATAATAACTCTTAACAACATCGTCATCGAAGAATAAAATTATTCATTCTTTCTGCATATTCCACAATTAAATTGTAAAATAAAAAAGTATCATTCAATCATATTACGAAATTGTTTTCACGTGCGTAATTAGTTTAATTATGTTATTAAAACTAATTTGACTTGTGTCTTGACTCGTCCGCCATTGGCTCTGTAAGCGCACGACACATCGTGGCAACACCGCAATATCGACCGACTGTTCGACAGGCATCGTATGTTACCGACATGAAACGAGGTTAGGTTTGCGAAGTTTGTTTGGCGAATCTGCTCTGCCATGTCGAATTCTCCAAAAGAAAGACACGACTTTAGAGTGGATCGCCGAAAAAGAAACGGCCAATTCATTACGCGTAAAAGAAAAGCGTGGTTCAACAACATTCAAGCAACAAAAAGCCAGATACAATGAAGAATCGACGCAAGTGAAGTTTGATCAACAAATGAAAAATTCAAGAGTATCGATAGGTTAAAAAGTCCGATTTCAGATAATTACGTCGAATTTGGGATGAGAGCGATCATTTTCATTCATTTTCATTGCAGAACACTACCAGTATATACCGACCGATGGTAACTGTCGCATATATAGCTGATGTGCAATGTTGCCAAACTTCGGCGCCTTCTTGAACAGCTGATAGAGATTGTTTTTGCACGACGCAATTTCTTGCAATTAACTTGCAATAACTCGCTGGAATGTCCGGTGACTACTACTTTTTATGGTCGTATCGGTTACTTTAAGATCTAACGAAAACGTAGAGCTGTTTAGATGTTTTGTATTTCATTTCTCAGATGCTTTTTTCTCTGTTCAAAAATCAATTTTTTATATTTCTCCATATAACGCCATGTATAAAACTCTGTTTTCAAAAGTTATTTACTTAATTAGATATCCGGTAACGTATCTCTTAATTCCTCACAAATAAAAGATGAATACTCAGACTACAAGATATAAAAAATTCGGATGTATCTAACGTGTTTGCCGTCGCGTTATAACTACCTTAAATACCAATTTCCTCACACATCCCCGAATGTCGATTCCTAACCAGTTCACTGCCCGCGCGAATATTCACCTGGTCAGCGACTTCCTAGTTTTGCTACACCTGTAAACGCTCCTCCTACTCTACACCCAACCGAGTCTTCGTGAATTCCCTAATCACCCAACCTCCTCAGTTCTTTCCCAATCATCAAAGTTTAATTATCAAATATTCTTAAGAAGTAATCAGCGTGTTACATTTAGATCATAGGGTTTGCAAGTGAAACCTTAAGGAGGGTGGATACCCAACGCAAAATGATAAACATGCGCTCAAATTTGTGGAGGATATTCGTAGATAAAAATTACATCTCTATGCCAAATTTTATGTTAATCGTCTAGATGGTTATCGAGAAACTAATTATTGAAATTACACTCTTATACATGGACAACATAGCGGAAACTATACACACTTCCAACGCTATGATCGAAAGTATAATCAAAATGATAAACAATTGTTGATAACAGAACCAAAGCATTCCTTGTTGTTTCGAAAAGAACTTTCACGAAGATCGAAATGATTCGTCTGCTTGGTTGCCGAGAAAATGTAAAAACAAAACTGCCGGAATAGTACAACAATGTACGCCAGTAAACGCTCGTCACGGACCTCTCTATCGCACACTACCTCCCCGGCAACCCGCGCACCAGCCGACCTTACCCCTCCAGAAAGACGGTATCCATCCTCCTTAATAGTGTATTGTTGAAGTTCTTTCTTTGTTATTAAAATACTTGTGCGATAAGAAGTTGATTTTAATCATTAGTTGGTAGAACCCTAACCACGAGTAATTGTAAACGAATATAATAATAATCAATAAACGTTTTAGCTTCACTGAGACGTAACGAGAAAAATAATAATGATATCCAAAATACTAATACTTGTTGTATTAGTATTTTGGATATCATTATTATTTTTCTATACTTATGTTTGTTCTCACTTGTATTTCGTTTATATAAAGTTTATTATTTTTTTAAATTATATTCCATACAAAATGAAAACGTTTTCGACCGTTCTTAATGCATTTTAAAAATTTTATATATATTTATACCGAATCGTGAATCGTGTACCGTGTATTAAAAAAAATTACTTACCATTTTACTATGATTGATGATTCTTGCAGATTATAAGAACAGATACTGTCTGCAAGCTTTATATACGAAATTCCCCAAATTAAATCAAATGTCGCAATCTGATAGCAGAATGTGCTTGGCACACCAAAAAATTCTTAAACCACACAAGCCATAACAGATAAGTAGCAGAATTGAATTGAAAAACTGAAATGACTATTATTCGACGATGTCACAGGGTCATTTAGAATAATTCTTATCATTCAATATTTGTCGTCGCTTTTATCACGGTTAGCTGCGCACAATTTTGTTCTTTTAACAAACTCGAACGCTAAAATGACTCGATCAATAAAGTCAATATTTTGAGAATTAAAAAATTCCATTAAATACGAAACGCGTCACGGATTTTTCCCAAATTAAATATCATCTAAGTTCGCATCAGTTTATTCAATTTTGATACGAAGTTTCAATTCGATGTCATATCTTAAAATAATAAAAAAATGCTTTTGCATAATGTACAGGCCATTTTTATTAACAATTAAATGATAAATAAATAACAGGATAGATACAAACGTACTGCATAAGTGATCATAAGGAATCAGAGTTGTAAATTCCTAATACTTATAGAAATAATGATGATCATACGATCAGCTCTATAATTATGATTTTATAATAATAACATGTAGCGATTGTAATACGATGTTTAAACTTTGGAATAGCTGCAAAAATTATTATTTTTCAATAAAAATTCACGGTAATCCTTTTGAAAAAATGGAAAAAAATAAGTAATGCATTACTTATTTCTTTCATTTTTTCCACTATTTCTTGCAACATTAAAGCGAAAATTAGTATTTTTTTCAGCTATTCAAATGTTTACACTTTTTTTTATAATCACTACATATTATTATTATTATGAAATCATAATTACACAACAAATTATACTGTCAACTATATCTCATGAATTAATGGGGATTTACAACTCTGTAAGTAATACACGGATCGATTGAATGCAAATGTACGGTTTTTGTTGGATACAGCATACAAATATACATCCACAGCTTCAACCTTTGGCGAATTGGAGTAATTTTAAATAGGGTCAATTCGTTTCCCCTAATATTTTTACGCTTTCATTTTTTTTAATTCACGATTTTCCATTGAGAATATTCGAAATGTTCTACAATCCTCTTAAAGAAGAAATGTATTTCTTCCTCTTGTACATTTTTTCCTCTTAAGGAAGAAATGCATTTTCCTTAAGAAATGTATTTTCCTTAAGAAATGTATTTTCCTTAAGAAATGTATTTTCCTTAAGAAATGTATTTTCTTAAGAAATGTATTTTCTTAAGAAATGTATTTTTTTAAGAAATGTATTTTCTTAAGAAATGTATTTCCTTAAGAAACGTATTTTGTTAAGAAATGTATTTCCTTAAGAAATGCATTTTCTTAAGAAATGTATTTTCCTTAAGAAATGTATGTCCTTAAGAAATGTATTTCATTTCCTTAAGAAATGCATTTTCCTTAAGAAATGCATTTCCTTAAGAAATGTATTTTCCTTAAGAAATATATTTTCCTTAAGAAATGTATTTACTTAAGAAATGTATTTTCTTAAGAAATGTACTTCCTTAAGAAATGTATTTTCCTTAAGAAATGTATTTCCTTAAGAAACGTATTTTGTTAAGAAATGTATTTCCTTAAGAAATGTATTTTCCTTAAGAAATGTATTTTCCTTAAGAAATGTATTTTCCTTAAGAGATGTATTTCCTTAAGAAGTGTATTTTCCTTAAGAAATGTATTTCCTTAAGGAATGTATTTTCTTTATGAAATGTATTTCCTTAAAAAATGTATTTTCCTTAAGAAATGTATTTCCTTAAGAAGTGTATTTTCCTTAAGAAATGTATTTCCTTAAGAAGTGTATTTTCCTTAAGAAATGTATTTCCTTACGGAATGTATTTTCTTAAGAAATGTATTTTCCTTAAGAAATGTATTTTCTTAACAAATGTATTTTCCTCTTAAGGAAGAAATGTATTTTCTCTATGCATGCAATTACTACATGTACATTTTCTAAATGTAATTTTCTATTTTGCATCCTTGACTCAAATGCTTCTTGTCTTCTCTCCACGTATCGACCTCGTTGTTCGAACAAATGTATACTTACCGTTATGCAATGATTATTTGACTTGTAGGGAAACACCGTCAGCTTTATAAACGTTCGATACCACAATCCCCAGATTTAATTGAGTGAGGTAATTAGACCGATAGCACGTGCTATCTGATAGATAGCACGATTCGATTGCGTGCAAAATATTAGCCAATATGTTAGTTTGCTAATCAGTTTGAGAAGTAGTAATTTATGAATCACGATATCATTTCTATCAGCTAATATTTACCATAAACATGATCATCTCTCTAAGCCACATGATATTATTAATAATTAATTATTATAAATTAATATAATTAATTATAAATTAAATATATTAACCATAAAAGAAGAATCTCATTATATATCCCTATATAATCTCTGCATCTCAAGCATTTCCACATCATACTTATTTAATGCTTGAAGAAATTAAATAATTTTTTTACAAACAAATCCAGCTGTTCACACAACGGTTATCGACACAAGGCGATAACGATTAAGAAAGTGTAACAACCAACGTTTTTTCCTCATATTTAAGAATTTCAACACTTTTCATTTGTTTATGATTTTACATATCCTAAATATATATATGAGGGATTCCACGGGACTTTCGCCACCCCCAAAAAAAAAAAATCTCAAATTTTATCTAAAAATCAGGTTCAGCGGTGTCTTTTGATGGACCAAATTTCAAAATTCTAAAAAAATAGTTGACCGGAATATGCAAATTTTTTCGTTTTTTATCGTTTTTCATTTAATCTGTAATATCTCAGAAACTATTGATCGTATCGAAATCATTAAAAGACGAAAATGTGCATTTTTTTATGGCCAACAAGAAAAAAATATATTCAAAATTAATTGCTTTATTTCAGGTCACATTTTATGGAAAAAACAACAAAATTATTTTTTTTTTATGGTTGGACTTCAGATTTTTTCATCGGACAAATTGTCTCGGAATCTTTGAGTGATCGCCGAATTTTGAGTATTTTTTTTTTCATGGGATGGCCCAATGCTGTGACGTTACAGCAATCTGAATGTTTTTAATATACATAAAAAAATCCATATTCAAAATTAAAATTAATTAAAATGGTTGGACTTCAGATTTTTTCACCGGACAAATTGCATCGGAATCTTTGAGTGATCGCCGAATTTTGAGTATTTTTTTTTTCATGGGATGGCCCAATGCTGTGAGGTTACAGCAATTTGAATGTTTCAAATTGCTGTAACATTCAAATTGCTGTAACCTCACAGCATTGGGCCATCCCATGAAAAAAAAAATACTCAAAATTCGGCGATCACTCAAAGATTCCGAGGCAATTTGTCCGGTGAAAAAATCTGAAGTCCAACCATTTTAATTAATTTTAATTTTGAATATGGATTTTTTTATATATATTAAAAACATTCAGATTGCTGTAACGTCACAGCATTGGGCCATCCCATGAAAAAAAAAAATACTCAAAATTCGGCGATCACAATTTGTCCGATGAAAAAATCTGAAGTCCAACCATAAAAAAAAAATAATTTTGTTGTTTTTTCCATAAAATGTGACCTGAAATTAAGCAATTAATTTTGAATATATTTTTTTCTTGTTGGCCATAAAAAAATGCACATTTTCGTCTTTTAATGATTTCGATACGATCAATAGTTTCTGAGATATTACAGATTAAATGAAAAACGATAAAAAACGAAAAAATTTGCATATTCCGGTCAACTATTTTTTTAGAATTTTGAAATTTGGTCCATCAATAGACACCGCTGAACCTGATTTTTAGATAAAATTTGAGATTTTTTTTTTTGGGGGTGGCGAAAGTCCCGTGGAATCCCTCATATATATAATCATTCATGATTATATAGAGACAAAATTCATATATGATCATATACGAATTCGATAATATCCAATATACGATTCGAGGTCTAATTAATCAATGCTGTAACAGTAAATACAATAATAATATTGAAAAAAATTTTAAAAATACGTGTTACGAACCTTGTTCCTTCTTTGATCAAACGAAAACTACTGTCAGTACTTTTTTTAAACAATTATATAGGTACTGGCTGAGTTTTTCGTATTTGCATGCAGGGATTTTGCGTTCGCTTTAGCTCCGATTCTTTGTGGCCAAACTTATATATCAGAACTGAACAGTTTAATACAGTGTGTTCGAACACTATTGGTCGCTTAACATTTCACTTTAAAGAACTTGCGCCAATTGCAAGTCAAGGCTTTGTTTTTACGTTTTTATATAATGGTTTATAAAACCTGTTAATACTCGTTTGAAGAACCCATATAAACATTATTACAATTTCGTGAATATAAAAAATATCCTCTAACGTTTCTGCGCAAAAAAAATCATTCCAATCTTCTGAAATGGCTTGGAATGCAAAAAGATTGACAAACCTGTACCCATCAATCTGCACTTCTTTTTCTTAAATCTGGAAGTCAAATGTTCGAGATACGTCCATAGTCGTCTCGAAACGAAAGTCTAAAAAGGAACGGACAAAAGGAATGGAACAATAATGTCAATTAGTAGCGTCAATTAATTACGAATGTTTTAAGATTGCTTTCAAAAATAAACATTTATTTCAAAAAATGAATGCTTACGAGTTGTACGTACCCTAAAACCTAAGAGCTCTATCCTATAACACCGACTGTGTTTAGGTAAAATTATTCATCATTGCAACGACATGCGCGCAATAATTTTAAGTTGTGTACAAGATTCCTGGTTTGTTTGTTTTCTTTTGTTGTTTACGTCATTATGCCTTTCATTGTCGCTGGCGTTTTATCATTATAGTACCTTAAACGCATCCTCCTAATTCCTATGCAGCGAATTGAGGTGCTTTCCGATTTACACGATCACATGATTCGTACGCGTACGTATATTATTATTATTATATTACAATCAAATTGTAGCTGCAGGACGCTGAGTTTATCGACTCCTCGGTCCTCAACTCACTGAAAATCTCTTAGCAAATTTGCTCGTCGATTCATTCGCTGAAACGCGTTGCCGCGTTGAATTTCGTTTACCTCATTTCTCACGCCATTTACGAAAAACATCTTTTCGTGCATTCGTCAATTTCGACAAACTCTTTTAAATGATAGTACCGCTAAATGTTCATATCACATTAATGGTTTCCCGATTTAACTGTCATTACAACTGCGGAACTTCTAAACGCCATCCTTCGCTGATTGTACAAGCTCGCCGAACGAAGTTTCGAGACACTGTCTCAGTTCGGCGTAACTAACAACCAACACGCTCTGCTCGTCACGAGACATCAGGCATATCTGGTGAAAGGAAAAAAAAGCACAGTTAATGAATGAGAAATAATTAATACACTGTTAAAAATGCAAGTGAATTTGATATACAAAACGACATGAGATTTACGAAACGGGTATATAAATTCCATATTAATATTCTTTTTTTTGTAAATTTAAAAATAGTATAAGAATTCTCCGATACTGTTATTTGAAAATTATAGTACGTGAGAATTGTAATCTTTATTTTAATATAACAAATAATATAACAAATATTGTATTTATCAATGACAAATGTATCTGAAAATTAATATACGGTATATTAATGCTCGAAAATTTTTTTTTTTTACTTTGTATGAATACGATTTTTTAACGAGTATTTTTAAAAATTTTCCTTGTAAAACACTTTTGTGCAAATGGAGATATTCAGCATTTTTAAATTCGAGTATTGAAAAATCAATCGAAATATCATTAAAAAAAAAACAAAAGTTTATATAAATTTATGGACTTTTCACAGTTCCGACTTTTTATAGTGGTAAACATTAAAAAGTTCTTATTTTCGTATATTTTAGTGAATAAAATAACAATAACTATAATAAATAATAAATAGAATTTGGAAATTTTCTTGTGTGACATTCTTTATGGTAGTGCCGAAAGTTAATTTAATTTAAATGGAATAAAATTAACATCGACATGGGCTCGGGCCAACAAGAATACATCATAAAAAATTAAGTAATACCTCTAATTATTAATACTCTATTAAGTAGTACCTCTAATAAGAAGTATGTTATTCAATTTTGGCTTCCTCATAGAGGAAGCTTTGTAAAAAGCGAAAAATAATGAGGAAGCAATGTGCAAGGTTCTACTTTGCATTCTTGTTTTAATTAGATAAATAAACATGTTGTGAATTCGCTTTTTCTACTTCGTTATTCCGTTATTTCATTATTATTAGAGCGTTTCCGAAAGTAAATGTGATACCGTATATTTAAAAAAATAATTCAACATTCCATAAAATCAAAAATTTCACACCGTTCGTCACTAAACTATACATATATAATGGCTGAATGTTGTTTCATTTATATACAAAATTTGAGCTCGCTATCTCAAGTTTTGCATTAGTTACAATAGAGCGATAATGTCAATTTTTAAAAAAATTCAAAATTCCATAAAATCTTAACCACTTTACCGATTCGAGCCAAATTCAATACTAAACAACATTGACTACACCTTCTCTTATAACCAACTATTTAGCAAAATGGACTAAATTTTACAAAAGTTAGAGCACGCACCTCGTTTTTTCAAAAAATTCAAAACAGCATAAAATCGAAATTTTCACACACCTTTTGTCGAAAATTGCTACGGTTGAAGATTGGAAAATTGCTACACTTGTGTGTCAAATTTGAGCTTGATATACAAAACAGTTCTTGCCTTATCGGCATTCGAATTTTCGGAGTTGTATACATACACACTAGGGTGTGTCGAATTTTTTTTTTTTTTTTTTTCATATTGCATGGTCTCAAACCATTGTTTGTGCCTTTAAACAACTCGTCTGAAAATTTGAGCGCGATAAAAAATTTTTAGAGGTGACTCAAACGATGTATCGATTTCTCATTTAATTAACACGTAAAAGAATACGGCTCTTAATAAATACATGTCCCATAATTACGGATACGATATATTGGAGTTTGTATATTTTTTTTCGTCATCTTCATATCATACGGAAGTGAAAAAGTGCTTACAAATTTTTCGTTTAGATCAATAGTTTTCAAGTCATGATTTTTTTAAGGCGCGAGATATTCATTTCGCCTAAATTCGAGAAATTCGGGCAAGAATTGCAAACACTTCCGGATCTTAAAAAAATTTGAAAAAATTCATACTCATTATAGGGACTCAAAAGACTAATTTCGCATAATAATAATTTCAAAATGTTATTAACAAATTGTTAAAAAGAAAATTGTTCATCAAAATATGCGGTGACTCAACTTTATTTGTATGAAAAAGATTCGTTCATTTTTCGGAATACATATGAATTTTTTCAGATTTTTATCTTTATAAAATGTGCAAAAATAAAAATAAAGACAAAAATCTGAAAAAATTCATACGTATTCCGAAAAATGAACGAATTATTTTCATATAAAAAAAAGCTGAGTTACCGCATATTTCGATGAACAATTTTCTTTTTAACAATTTGTTAATAATATTTTGGTATGGCATTGAAAAGATTATTAACAAACTGTTAAAAAGAAAATTGTTCATCGAAATATGCGGTAATTCAGCTTTTTTTTAATGAAAATAATTCGTTCATTTTTCGGAATACGTATGAATTTTTTCAGATCTTTGTCTTTATTTTTATTTTTGCACATTTTTCCATGTAAATAACAAGAAAAATCAAAATAAAGATAAAAATCTGAAAAAATTCATATGTATTCCGAAAAATGAACGAATCTTTTTCATACAAAAAAAAGTTGAGTCACCGCATATTTTGATGAACAATTTTCTTTTTAACAATTTGTTAATAACATTTTGAAATTATTATTATGCGAAATTAGTCTTTTGAGTGCCTATAATAAGTATGAATTTTTTCAAATTTTTTTAACATCGGGAAGTGTTTGCAATTCTTACCCGAATTTCTCGAATTTAGGCGAAATGAATAACTCGCGCCTTACAAAAATCATGACTTGAAAACTATTGATCTAAACGAAAAATTTGTAAGCACTTTTTCACTTCCGAATGATATGAAGATGACAAAAAAAAATATACAAACTCCAATATATCGTATCCGTAATTTGGGGACATGAATTTATTAAGAGCCGTATTCATTTACGTGTTAATTAAATGAGAAATAGATACATCGTTTGAGCCACCTCTAAAAATTTTTTTATCGTGCTCAAATTTTCAGACGAGTTGTTTAAAGGCACATACAATGGTTTGAGACCATACAATATGAAAAAAAAAAAAAAAAAAAATTCGACACACTAATTATTTCCAATCTTCAACCGTAGCAATTTTCGACAAAAGGTGTGTGAAAATTTCGATTTTATGCTGTATTGAATTTTTTGAAAAAACGAGGTGCGTGCTCTAACTTTTGTAAAATTTAGTCCATTTTGCTAAATAGTTGGTTATAAGAGAAGGTGTACTCAATGTTGTTTAGTATTGAATTTGGCTCGGCTCGGTAAAGTGGTTAAGATTTTATGGAATTTTGAATTTTTAAAAAAATTGACATCGCTCTATTGTAACTAATGCAAAACACACACACATACATATGGACATTTTTTAAAAATCACTTTTCTGGATGTTTTGGACAATTCGAAGTGTCCTGAATAAAAATCTCGTAAAAAAAATGTTCATGATAACAAAGCTGAGGAAGCAAAAGGGGAATAGAGTTAGATTAGCGAAAAAAAAATGTCTTGCCTTGTCTGGTGAGCCGCAATCGAGCTTATTGAGACAGGAAACAACGTGAGCCATGTCCAACCAAGGCCTACCGTCAGCGGTAACCTGGTGAAAAACGTAGTCCCTAAATAATTTGAGCATGTACCGATCTCCGGTCTCCGCCCACGTTAGTTCCATATTAAGTTCGGGCCGTTCGTTCACCGTGGCCAACTTAACGAGTAACCTGAATAGTCTGCCGTTCTCGAGTTCCTTAGCCAATTCGTTCTCGAGTACGTCGGATCGCAATTGAACAGCGTCCAACTGAGTATAGAAACGCGCCCCAATCATCGGCATCAGATCCGTGACGCTTTTTCTCGCTTGATCGGATAGCAAATACCTGCAAAGTGCCACGCATATTCACAGCAAAAAAAAAAAAGAATCAATTATAAACCTATTTTCGACAATAGAGCGACTAACAATGGCTAAGGAAATCAAGATGTACTATTTTATTGAATGAATAAAAATTGGTGAAAAAAAATGTTCAACTAGAAATAGAGACAAATTTCATATTTTTTAGTTACATTCTAGATAGAAATTTCGATGAAGTTAATACTTCAATCGGAATGTCTTAACAATTCGGCAGAAACTACTATGTAAATTTAAATCAGTTACAACTTTATGTGAAATTTGAAATTAAATTGGAATACATAAAAAAAAAATTCATGCAGAATTTCGACCGAACAATTCGGAATCTTTCTATCTCTCTAATCGATTCTATTGTTTTATTGTTGCTGGTTTTGCTTTCTTTAATATTCATACTTGTATTCTAATTTATTACTCGCGAATAAATTAGCTGATTTTGATTTTAAAAAGTACAAAATAATGTACGCAAATAGCTGGATGTGAATAGTGAATAAAAAAGTATACAAACAGAATGAAGTTTCGGAGGTCGGTTGAGTAGGAACGTGCGACGAGCTCGAGAGAAGCTTGTATGTTGTCGCGATGGACGGCAAGAAGGTTGCGACATGCTAAGGCCAGTACCAGCTTCCCCAGAGCTATAAGATCCTCTTGTTGATAATGGAGAATCAGCGTCAGAGGATTTGCCGCGTTTCCGTCGAAAGTTACGACGTCCGGAACCGCGGCGCAACTTAAACGCAAGCGACTTCGCGAAGTCAGTAAAACTTTAGTGGGATCCAAGCATCTGTATGCCACACCTGCAAATTTTATATTATACCTGATATATTCGAAAGATAAAATTCTATCAGATCTTTTTATCAAGGATATGATCATATATAACCATTTATAATAATAATAATAATCACAAATGAGACTAAATTGTACGAAGAATAGCTTTTCCTGCCCTTGACGAATTTTATACAAATTTTTACCGCTCTCCTACCAAAGAAGATGACATTTTGTCTTAGATAACCCTTTTTTTATTTTTTTGATACCCAAAAAACCATTTGTTTACAGGAAATTGAATATCTTGAATACCATGCGGTCTAAAATGTTCTACGATGCACGGAATTGAAGGTAATTATTCAAACTATCAAATGATACTATAACTAGCACCGTCCATTGCGTACAAAAATAACGATATCCGTACGAACGAAAGATTCGATTTTCTATGTGAGCCATTCTCTGTCAGTTCAGCCACTTTTTTTTTCGACCCTCTCAGATCAATCCCATAATTGGACACATTTTAGTACCACTTGAAAGCACTCTTTGTGCATTTTTTCAGATTTTTAAAACAATCCATTTGGGAAATGTATATTTTTTTATTATTCATATAACTGTTATTCATATAACGACGGAGTAAGTCTGACAGAAAAAATACATATACAAAAAAATGTTGTTTTTCACTTAACTTTGTAATACAATAGGTCTCTTATTTTTATTCGTGTTGCAAAAGTGATATTCAGCAAAAAAAAATGTTAAACAATTTTTTTCATTCATTCGGACGTCTTCGATATTACTTTCAATTTTTTATAAGCTGTAGGGACATGTATAGAACCTACAAAAAAATTGGTATAGTGGGCATCGACTACTTGAAGGATTAAAAAACGAAAGAAAATTAATTAAATTTATTTAATTGTTTTTTTATTTTTATATATTTTTTTATTTCACTTATTTTTTGTTATTCCTTCAAATAATCGATCCACTGAGCTACTTGACGCGTAACGACGACACGGCCTTCAGGGTTTACATACAGTTATTCGTGCGCATAGCCATTTATCGGTTCGAAAATTTTGGAAAACATTTTTTTTCTCCTTCGAACAGTCGACGCCAACTATGCCAATTTTTCGTTATGTTTTTGACATATCCCTGTAGCTTGTATAAAATTGGCAGTGATATCGAAGGTGTCCGAATGAGTAAAAAAAATTGTTTAATTTTTTTTTTTGCTGTAAATAGCTTTTGCAAAACGAATAAAAATATGAGACATATTGCAATACAAAGTTAAGTGAAAAACAACATTTTTTTTGTATGTGTGATTTTTTTGTCAGATTTACTCCATCGAAGTTATATGAATAACAAAAAAAAAATACATTTCCTAAATGGATGAACTAAAAAATCTGAAAAAAAAAAATGCATAAAGAGTGCTTTTAAGTGGTACTAAAATGTGGCCAATTATGGGATAGATCTGAGAGGGTCGAAAAAAAAGTGGCTGAACTGACAGAGAATGCCTCATAATGAGGTTTAAGATTTCTGCATATTCAAAATAAAACTTTGGCAAGCTATATCTTTCAAATTACGATATCAAGAAAAAAACTAAAAAGTAGAAAATGTTCGTTTTCGTATTCTCTGGTGGACGATTTTTTTATTTTTTTTTAAGTCCAAAATTAAGGTAGTTGTTCTTGATTCAGTAATTTGGCAAGCTATATCTTTCGAACTATAATATCGAGAAAAAAACTAAAAAGTAGGAAATGTTCGTTTTCGTATTCTCTGGTGGACTATTTTTTTATTTCTTTTTAAGTCCAGAATTAAGGAATTTGTTTTTGATTTAGTATTTTGGCAAGGTACAACTCTTAAAAGCTCCGCGGAAAAAACTGAATAGTAGTAAATGTTCGTTGTCGTATTCTCTAACAGACGATTACATTTTTTTTGTCCAAAATTAAGGGTGTTGTTGTGGTTTTTATATTTTAGCAAGCTATAACTTTTAAGTTCAAGCTCCGCGGAAGAAACTGAAAAGAATATGTTTGTTGTCGGATTCTCTGATGGACGATTTAAAAAAAATTAAGTCCAAAATTAAGGGAGTTTTTTATCCGCGAAGTAAACTACTTCGAATGAAAAAATCGTCCACTAGAGAATACGAAAACGAACATTTTCTACTTTTTAGTTTTTTTCTCGATATCATAGCTCGAAAGATATGGCTTGCCAAAGTACTAAATCAAGAACAACTCCCTTACTTTTGGGCTTAAAAAAAATGAAAAAATTGTCCACCAGACAATACGAAAACGAACATTTCGTACTTTTTAGTCTTTTTCTCGATATCATAGTTCGAAAGATATAGCTTGCCAAAGTACTAAATCAAGAACAACTCCCTTAATTTTGTACTTAAAAAAAAATTAAAAAATCGTCCATCAGAGAATACGAAGACAAAAATTTACTACGTTTCAGTTTTTTTCTCGATATCATAGCTCGAAAGATATGGCTTGCCAAAGTACTAAATCAAGAACAACTCCCTTAATTTTATATTTAAAAAAAAAATGAAAAAATCGTCCATCAGAGAATACGAAAACGAACATTTTCTACTTTTTAGGTTTTTTCTTGATATCATAGTTCGAAAGATATAGCTTGCCAAAGTACTAAATCAAGAACAACTCCCTTAATTTTGGACTTAAAAAAAAATTTTAAAAATCGTCCACCAGAGAATACGAAAACGAACATTTTCTACTTTTCAGTTTTTTTCTTGATATCGTAATTCGAAAGATATAGCTTGCCAAAATTTTATTATGAATATGCAGAAATCTTAAACCTCATTGCCTCATATGTGTTAATCAAATGGGAAATACAAAAGGTCCTTGCGCCACCTTTAGAAAAAACGTTCGTACGAAGCGTTCCTTCCACAGGGGTCAATATTAGGGTCCAGACTGTAGTTCTTTCATGTAGCATGTAAAAAAAAAAAATTTCCTTTTGAGGCCGTCTAATTTTGATAGATTGTTGAATACGTACCACCAGCGTGAATGACTCGAAGCGCGGCTGTAAGTTGTATGATATAACTCCAAATGACGTTCTCCGGTAACATGCTACTCTGTTGCTGTCGAAGAATCGTGTTTTTCGTGTGGCTGTACGGCCGTGGAGCGTTTGGATCCGAGCAAAATGGATCCGCATAACCATTCAGTTCAGAGGCGGAAAAATGTTTATTCAACAACGTCTCGGAACCCGGATGATAGTCGTAAACGAATACCATGGCTGAAATAGGACTAATTCAGAATAACTGCCGCAACATTTTGAATATTAATTACAAACGGGAAATACTTAGCGGAAGTACGGACAATGATCGCCAAAGGCCTTGGTGGTGAAAACCTCTAATAACTGGACCAAATTGGTGTGCGACAGTCGTTTCCACATATCCACCAGAACCATACATTTGGTGTTTCCCAGTCTGAAATCTTTAAACGAATTAATAGATTTGGCTTATCGATAGATGTTAGAGTTGTAAATGCCTAATACTTATAGAAATAATTATGATGATACGATCAGCTCTATAATTATGATTTTATAATAATAACATATAGCGTTTGTAATACGATGATTAAACTTTGGAATGGCTGCAAAAATTATTAGTTTCAATAAAAATTCACGGTAATCCTTTTGAAAAAATGGAAAAAAATAAGTAATGCATTAAGAAAGTAATGCATTACTTATTTAAACTATATCTCATGAATTAATGGAGATTTACAACTCTGATAGATGCTCCAAATTGCAGAAGTGTTCACCTTTGCTCTATGTATTTATTTATTCCATAAACAAATTGATATTAATTGTATTGCAAGAATATCCTGGCGTATTGGTAACAAATAGTACGAAGTGCATTCCATGCAAGATTAACATTTTTTTTTCAACATATAAAATAACATCGACATTGATTTAATTTTTTTTTTAACAATCAGTCTAATTACCAAAAATGGTAATTATATTTTTTGTAGAGAAAGTATCTGATTGAATTTACTCCAAAAACAGTAATGAAACAGGAACGAAATAAAAATGATTTTTGCTAATAATAGTTTTCGTTACTGCGCTGAAAAACATCGATTATCAATTCTGGAACTGTAGATTTCTGGTTATAAATTTGTTATGCTCGGAGACTTGTAATTATTTACCGTGAACTCGACGCAAACAGTAACGCTGTCCATTCTTGAGACTCGTGGCTTTGTAAGTTGAGGTTTGATAGCCAAGAACAGTCGAAGCTGGTTTATGAATCGGTTCGAGAGGACAGAGCTCGTGATAGCTGTCGACCTCTGCGGGTAAGTCGGGAAATTGAGTTGGATCCGGTTGAGTTAAAGACAGCGAGTTCTTGTGGAGTATATCCATGCGAAGTCCCGCGTTTACGAAAAAACTCGGATTTGCTTGTGACGGTGGAGTCGTCGGAGCGGATGAACTGTTGGACGTCGTTGGTTTTACGGGCTTTACAGCCTGAAGATGAGCCGGTGTACCCGGATAAACATAATTTACCTGGCCGCCTCCTACATTGCCGATCTAAACGCCAATAAATAATTAAGGGGACGAAGTCAGAATGAATAAATAAATAAATGAATAAATAAATTGCTGATATTCATTGACAAATGTCTCACATGTTTATCTGCTAATGTCATTACAAAGAAATATATTCTTTTCAACTCGAAAACAAAGATTTTTTTTGCTCTAAGGCAAAACATATTGCAAATATGCAAATATTGCAAGTACATGAGAAGAATTCTTCCGGAATTAATGTAGCTTTTTTTAAAATAAATAAATAAATAAATTGTTGATATTCATTGAGAAATATCTCACATGTTTATCTGCTAATGTCATTACAAAAAAATATATTCTTTTCAACTCGAAAACAAAGATTCTTTTGCTCTAAAACAAAACATATTGCAAATATGCAAATATTGCAAGTACATGAGAAGAATTCTACCGGAATTAATGTAGCTTTTTTTTTTTAAATAAATAAATAAATAAATTGTTGATATTCATTGAGAAATATCTCATATGTTTATCTGCTAATGTCATTACAAAAAAATATATTCTTTTCAACTCGAAAACAAAGATTTTTTTGCTCTAAAACAAAACATATTGCAAATATGCAAATATTGCAAGTACATGAGAAGAATTCTACCGGAATTAATGTAGCTTTTTTTTTTAAATAAATAAATAAATAAATTGTTGATATTCATTGAGAAATATCTCATATGTTTATCTGCTAATGTCATTACAAAAAAAATATATTCTTTTCAACTCGAAAACAAAGATTTTTTTGCTCTAAGGCAAAAGCATATTGCAAATATGCAAATATTGCAAGTACATGAGAAGAATTCTACCGGAATTAATGTAGCTTTTTTTAAAATAAATAAATAAATAAATTGTTGATATTCATTGAGAAATATCTCACATGTTTATCTCCTAATGTCATTACAAAAAAATATATTCTTTTCAACTCGAAAACAAAGATTTTTTTGCTCTAAGGCAAAAGCATATTGCAAATATGCAAATATTGCAAGTATATGAGAAGAATTCTTCCGGAGTTAATGTAGCTTTTTTTTTCTTTTCTTAAAATTAGGGAAGTTATAAATTTTTTGCTTCCTCATAGCTTTGTTTTGGTAAAAAAAAAATTTTTCGAGATTTTTATGTCAGAACACTCAGAATGGTCCAAAACATCGAAAAACGTGGTTTAGAAGAAAGAAGAAATTCAAATTTTATAAGCCTTTCAATTATTCGAATTATGTCTGTATGTTCTCTAGCTTCCGCAATTTTTCAGCTAATGAGCTAAATAGTTCTGGACAAATAGAGAAATGAAAAATGAAGGTCGGTATTGAATTTGAGCGAAATCCAAAGAGCGGTTTAGATTTTATAAAATTTTGAACTTTCGAAAAAATGTTGTTTTCGTTCTTATTCAAGTTAAGTTCGACCAAATCTGCTCAATTCTTTAGCAAGATAAAATTAACATCCAGTTGTAGTAGATATCGAATTTGGTGAAAATTGGTAAAGTGGTTCAGATTTTATAAGACATTGAATTTTTCAAAAATTCTCGGTATGTTCTCTAGCTTCCACAATTTTTTAGATAATGAGCTTAAACAGTTTTTGACGAATAAAGCAATGAAAAATGATGATTGGCATTGAATTTAAGCGAAATACATAAAGCGGTTTAGATTTTATAGAATTTTGAATTTATGAAAATTTTTGTTTTCGTACTTCTTTAATTTGTATTTCAAATAAGGATGCAAAGTTGAACTTTGCACATTGCTTCAATAATTTTCATCTTTCGCAAAGCTTTCTCTATGAGGAAGCCAAAAATAAAATAAAAAAACTTCCTCATAGAGGCGGCGTTGCGAAAGATGAAAATTAATGAGGAAGCAATGTGCAAAGTTATGCTTTGCATCCTTTTTAATGACAATATATATTCTTCTGAACTCGGAAACAAAGATGTTTTTTGTAAATCTACGGCAGAACCATTTTGCCAAATTTTGTGAACTAAATACAGTGTCAAACTCACAGAATCAGTAATTTCGTCACTCGCGACCGGCTCGGTCGCCGCATTACCCACGTAGAAATAAGTCGTGCCACCGACATTCTCTTGCGAATGATAGGAATTCGTAAAGAGATTTGGTGAGCTGCTGTTGCTTCCAGCTAGACCTCGTCCCGGTACGAATTCGGGACTCGCAGTGGCTTTTTTCTGAGCATCCAGCGAGAGATTCGAAAGGTGTTTTGTTACCGTGTTTGCGTTCAACGTTGTCGCGGGACTTTGGCGATTCTACAAAACAATACATAAAAATTTCTATTTAAACACATTTTTATTACAGGTTCAAAAACAGGAATAAGCTCCATTTAGTTAAAAGACAATAAGGTAAAATGAATTCAATCTTCTATCAAATTCAAACATTTCAGTTAAATAAATAAGTTAAATAAAAATCCATAATGTACCCCAAATCTCTGTACCTCCATAAGCGCATAAAAAGCACTTGTCCGCAACTAGAGTTTAAATAATTTCTGTTTTATAATATTATTTAGTACTCAGTGTGAAAGGAAAACAAATTCCCTCTTTTTGAAATACATGGTGGCCGTTTTTTTTCCGGAAAAAATTCCCCGACTTTTCCCTGATTTTTCCCTGACTAATTTATCAATTTTCTCTGACCGAAATTTTAAGGACATCTACTAAAAAATTTATAACGCGATTTAAAAAAAATGTATTAGAAACAGATACGTGTTTTTGATAAGTTATGTATTTCTCGATCAACAACGAATAGTACTTTTGAAGATATATTTTCTCTTTCAAAACACAAACGTTCTTTGGAATTATAATGCTTTAAATCCGATTAAATACTGATGTGAAGTGTAATACTTATTTTAGTAATATATAACACTTTTTAAACTTTTTTGTTGAGTGCTTCAATTTGTTAGAATAGATTTATGTTGTAATGTTTATATCAATTTTTATTTGTTTTTTTTTTCTTTTCAAATATTTTTCAGTTTTTTTTTTCTTTTTTCAAATTTTTTTTTTTTTTCTGGATTTTTATTCAGTTATTGAAACTTTGACAACAATCTCCTTTTTCCCTGACTAATTTCGATATTCCCTGACCTTTCCCTGATTCCCTGATCAATTTTTTATTTCCCTGCCTTTTCCCGGTTTTCCCTGACCGCGGCCACCATGAAATATTGCAAGTTGATATATATTTTTTTAAACATTTAAAATACTTTTCAGACTGCGTGATTATTGAATCCTACAAAACATTGTTATTCATCATGAAAAAAAGACAGAATTATCCCAAATTATTTATAATCATTGCGAAATCGTGAAATACTTTTGGTATGGCAGTGGAGGAAAAATAAAATGAAAAAACTAAATCTATTACCATGTAAGTGGCAAGTTTGGACTCCAATGGAACTACGTTCGTTTGTGGGCTGTACGGAACGAACATTGATGGATCCATTTTATCTTAGGCTTCGGCATTTACCGCTCTGCTGCCCCCAGTGTTCGAACCCTGCGTTTTATATTGCTGAGCCTCCCGTTTTATCAAAATTTCACCATTCAATGTTTAAGGCTTTCCAGATTTTAATCATCCGCAATGTTCGAGATTTCCTGCAAGTTCCTCCAGTCACTCGTTGCTATCTGGAAAAACAACACCGTTAGAAACGATACAAAATAAAATGATAAATCTTATTTTTCGACCTTGCGATTGGACGATCGACATTGAAAAAAAAATTGATTATGTAATCGCAAATATTGACAAGAAAAGTGTGGTGCGAAAAACAAGCAAAAAGCTTTGAAAGATACGCAAATTGCACAGCTTATCAGATGCTCATCGAAGCTAAGACAAGCCACGACGCTATTTACAATTTTATGATTTTTTCATGATCATCCGCTGAATAAACATAACGTCATTCGTCGATCAAACTATGAAATCAAAATCATTAGAGTGACAAAATCCTCTCCCGATACTCAGGAAACGCAGTAAACACAACAGCAGAACTGATAAAGAATCGTGATGTAAAAGACGCGCGAAAATATAGCGTCGTAGGAAAAATATAGCGGTAAAAATGCGACTAAAGAATAAGTTCGACATAGCGTAAAAGGCTTCGAAAAAAAAGTTCTCGATCTCACAGATAAAAAGCAGAAATGAAGAAAAAGAAAAAAAACGAACGAAAAATGTACCACAAGTATATGCGCTCATATACGCCACGGCAATGGCAGCTGATTTTGACAATACTCGAAAAACTCGAGGGCCATAACCTTGACAGCAAAGTGGCTCACATTGAGCACAAGAGGCTCGTTTAATAAACGCGAACGTCTAAAAATTCGTTGAACACTTTTGGAAACTCGTGGAACGCGACGATAATCGAGGAAAATATATTAGAACGCGACATAGGGAACGCGTAACTAAACATAACCAATTCGGGCTGTCAGTGACGTAGCGTCAATTGTCGGAGGCGCGAAAATTCCGCTTTCACTTATCTGAGTCGTGCCTCCTAAACGTGATAGAGAGAAACACTTAAGTGTGCCAAACGGAGGCGCGAATGCTTTTCGAATAAACAATTAAATGAATGAATAAATAGTAAAGAAAAGAAGCTGACCGAAATAGGTTTTATCGGATGTTGGCTCGATCCCTTGACGCAGGACAAAGGAGAAAGCACAACCAATCCGATCGTGCGTGTTTATGGTGGTTCTTGATCCCTTTCGTCCTCAGCTCGTCACTCGATTTTTTCCGTCTCTCTCGCACTCGCATTTACGTGTCGACGTTCGATCGCGACGCGAACTCCCTCCACTTTGTCTTCCCGGCACGAGCTTCGCGCACCAGCTGTGCTGCTGCTGCTGCTGCTGTGCATTTAACTTTTTCGGAACACCAACAACGCTCGACAAACATATGCGAAAGAGAAGCAGCCGGGAGATCGCAGTTCTCGTCGATTGGTTGAAATACACATTGGCGCAGTTGTATCGAAGAAGATGGACATACGTAGCAGAAGATTCGTGAAGCTGCGCAGTAATTCCGATGTCCACGTATTTTCGTCGTTTTTAATAAGCGCATCGACTTCTGCGCAGCTTCAAATTCTCGTTAACAATAGTGCTTCTGTGTATATCCATACATATTCTTTGTATATTCGTATCGGAAGTATCATTTCCGATTTTAGTATCCACCAGAGCGCGCTGTTTTACTACATTTCCGGTCTGGCCCGGAAGTGTCAAGATTATAATATGAATTCATATTTAGAACACGAGATTAAATACTTGCAAAGTAGAAAGTTTGCACATTTATTACTCATATATTTTTCACTTTTAGCGAAGCTGAATAATCATTTTAAAAAGGTAAATTGTACTAATGAAATTAGTGAAAAATAAAACATTTGAATAAACCGCTTTGTGTTTGTTTGTGCTGCCATCTATAGTACCACATTTTTTTTTGTTGCATAAAAAGACGACACTTGGTCACTACTAACAAAAACACACGTTTTATCGGAGCCGTGAAAGATAAATAAACTTCCTGAATTGGTAAACGTGATTTTTCAATCACAGGCACGATGATTATTCCTGTGCGCTGTTTCACCTGCGGTAAAGTCATCGGCAACAAATGGGAAGCTTATCTCGGATTGTTACAAGCCGAATATACCGAAGGGTAATGTATCTAATGATATGCTTTTTAACCTAACCTCAACGATTGTATTTTCAAAGATAACGAGTTTATTTTAGGAGATCCAGTCACCTAAAAAAAGTCATAGGAAAAAAAATTGTGTAAATAATACACTTCATTTAAAAAACGCCGTGTCTAGCGTCACACACAATCGTGACTTTTGTATCAATATTAAAGTCACACATTCCACGTGACTTTTATATTTTCCTTAAGATCACACAAAGTTCTCGTGACTTATAGTTATTCGCAAAAGTCACGCTGATCAACGTTAATAAAAGTTCGGCTAGTTCATGTCCCGACGAAAGTAATGCTTTAAGGTTATGCACGTAGTTCTGTAAAAAAAAAATATTACGCTTATTATTGCAGAACGACGTTATATCTACTGTATGTAACGATTGAAATAACCGATAGTAGTGGACGCGCGGTCGGTGTGTGGCTTCGGCGGTCCCCAGAGTTAAGCAGCATTATTTGCGGTCATAACTTGGATGGGTGACAGCTTAGCTGTGCACTGGTTTGCGCGCCAACTGCTGAGCGGGAAGCAGTTTTTCTGAGTTTCTAATGTATTCTCATACAATAGAAACTCAGTAAAAATAAAGCTGTGTCTATCGGCCAGGTTTTCCGCAGTTTCCCCTGTGGCCTCGTGCAAATGCGATACAGTAGTGCATTAGGATGAGCGGCTGCGGACAACACTCAAGGGGGGTCTATGAAGTGAACAGGCTACGGGGTGTCTATGATAGAACGGGGAAAACTGGCGAGGGACAACGTAAAAGCCTGAAGAAGGCATACGGAAAGAAACAAATTTAAAAAAAATATAACGATTGAAATTTCCAGATGTTTCCACTTTTTCTTTCGTTTTTGCCGCCATAACAGAAACAATACCATTAAACCGAATCAACACGGAACACAAAATTATTAATTATTTTTCTTTCTGTTATTTTTTTTCTTATTTTATTTTATTTTTATTTTTTATTATTTCATTTCTTTAGACTTAAGTAAGCAAGGATTGCAGTCGCGAACAAGCCCAGAATCGGGCTTATGCGACTCGCATAAGGCGAATGAGAAAAGTACAAAGTATTCGATAAAACTGTAAGCATATTAGACTAAGTAAGAAACAAAAACGCTATGTACATATGCCATGTAAAGCACTCATTCCCTGTGCATCCTCCAATAAATATCAAATATCAAATATCAAAAATGATCGATTTCGATGAAACATAATCAAAGTGTTTTTCTTCTAATGATTTCAGATGCAATCAAGTAAATGCCTCAAACTATTCCATGTTTGTAATTACCTTGTACTTCAAATACACAATAAAAATAAATATTTACAAGGATGTGAATAGCCGAGTGGTCTAAGGCTCCGTTTCATAACCGCAGGGTTCCGGGTTCAAGTCCCGCCGACGACATAGAAATTTTCAATAATTTTCCGCGATCAAATTTGCACCAAACCGACGATATGTCGAAATTTGAAGATTACAACTACAATAAAGCTGTTTAGTTAAAATGCACAGTAAATAATTGTTTTCTAAAAAAAAAATTCAGTCCTTTTTTGGTTTCTGCAGCGACAAAAGGAAAATTTTGTGTGACTTTTGCAAAAAACTATATCACGAGAACTTTGTGTGATTTTAGCAAAAAAACTAAAAGTCACGTGGAGTGTGTGACTTTAATATTGATACAAAAGTCATAATTGTGTGTGACGCTAGACACGACGTTTAAAAAATCTTACATTAAAACCTTATTATATACATAAGGAGCATTATAATTCTGCGATTTTATAAAGACATACAGTGCACCAAAATGGTGTGAGGTAAAAAGTAAAATCTTTTACTTGTAGGTTTCAGACCAAACCGGTGACCAAATTTTGGTGTTCAATCTCTTATTTTATCTATCGAAGGGTGCATTCTGGATTGAATATAGGAATTTTTATTTCAGGTCTTTATGACAAAGCTATGATTTTGAATGTATAAATAAATCTCTATTAAAAACTCACTAAATAATTGGTTACAGTAAATCTAATTTTCACTGCATCAAAAATTGCTATATTCAATCCAGAATGCATTCTTTAACAGATAAAATAAGACATCGAACACTAAAATTGGTTCACCAGTTTGGTCTGAAAGCTACGACAAGTGAAAAATTTTACTTTTTACCGCACAACATTCTTGTGCACTGAATGTCTACAAAATTGCAGAATTATAATGCTTGTTATGTACCTAATGATGTTTAAATGTAAGATTTTTTAAAAGATAGGTATCATTTACAGAATTTTTTTTCTTATGACTTTTCATAAAAATTCACAAAAAAAAATAAAATGAATTAAACCTCATAAAAAATTGAGCAAATGTCCAAAACATAATTTTCTATGCAATTATCAAATATTTAAATATCTTTCTGTAAGAAACACATGTAATCATTGAAAAAAAGAATAAAAATAAAACACTAATGTTTAAGAAATGAAATGATGGAGTAACAAATTTATTTAAATGTCTATTTTTTACAACAGCGATGCTCTGGATTCCCTGGGACTGAAAAGATACTGCTGCCGAAGAATGCTGCTTGGCCATGTGGATCTCATTGAAAAATTACTCAATTACGCTCCATTAGAGAAATAAGTTAGCTACTAAGAGTCTATTAGCAACCACTTCAATTAATATCGACAACAGAAATAAATTAATCTCTGTATTCTCAGTGTTTTATTCGCTTGTCTTTATTTGATATGAATTTAATGTCATGGAAAGGAGATTTAATTGGGACGCAACACAATGGGACATTGATAAAAATATTATGAAATTCTGATATCAATGATGTAAACTGTACATTTCTTTTCATAATATACTTTAATACATTGCCTAATAGTTATAAATTGCTTTTCATTGTGTTATTGATTTACCACAATAATATAAAATTATTCTCTAGTACTTTCAGTGTTTACTTTCATCGTCGCATCGCGTTAACGCGATTGGAAAATATACTACGAGTCTAGATGCCCAAATCGCAAGATCTTTGCGAATTACGAAAAACGTAAAAAATTTCGCTTCTATTTTTGTTCCAAATACTGATAAATTCCACAATGTAACGCCGCGAACAGAGTTGTAAGCCTTTATTACTTTTCAAAATGAAATGTATGGTGAAATTATTCTCATAATTATTATTTCATAGTAATAACTTGCAGTGCTTACGTTAAAATGAATCACCATTTGAAAAACTACAAAAAAAAAAGATATTTCAATAGAATTGCATGAAAATTGTTGGGAAAATATTTTTTCCAAACAATGTTCGCGAAATTCCATATTTTTTTTCTTTGCAATTATCATATTTTTAAATATCTTTGTAAGAAATGCAAATTATTGAAAAATAAAAGATAAAAAAATAAGAACACGTTTACAAAAATGAAATGATTGTGGTTTACAACCCTCGTCGCGAATATTATTCTCTCCCGATAATTCTATAATCAGTAACGGAGCTTAACGTCTTTTAAACAGTGGCCATCGAGTCTCGTCACCGAAAAATACTCGATGGAATTCGATCTTTAACTTCGCTAATTTTCGCGCCCAACGATTATAACCATTCTCTCTTTTTTTTTTCTTCTATACGGCCGTAAATTTTCTCCAGATTATTAATAACAAACAGACAATTGAGAATTTCTTTTTTTTCTATAAAACAAAAAACAATGTAGAAAAATCGATATTTACAAATCCAAAAAACTATCGCCCTGTGCCTAAAAATTAACGGCAATTTTGTGTCGCACGTTATAAGCGTGTCAAATATCTCCCCGAACGCTAAATCTATTCTAACTGTAAAGGCGTTTCTCGTTGGATAACAATTCGTTCGTTATTTTGTTTTACTTTCGTATTACGAGTATTTTCACATATATATTTATATATGTATATATATATATATATATATATATATGTATATAAAACACACTTTCATCACTTATTTGTCGCCGATATATGCGAGATAAGTGCGCCCGACGAATATCTTCGTAATGAATTTAGAATATGAAAATAAGTAGCCATTATAACATTTCACGAATGAATAAAATATGATAACTTTGATGATACGCAAAGCATATTTCCTTCGTCTTTTGTAGAACATCGATTGAGCTATGTATATTCCATTCTGTTATTTGTGCTGCGAATTAGAAGTAGAGAACTAACTATCTTCACCTCTTTGATTGTTTGAGTCGAGTCAGCCATAAAATAAATTATTTTTAGTCCGCGTTTTTTTATCAATTAAAAATATTTTATTTTCTGGTCGATTCGACTACCTTAAGGTAGTTATTCCGTTTCACACTAGTCAAATTAGTACTACAGTTCTAAAAAGCATTACCACCATTTTTGATAGTGTAGTTCTTTTTTTTTCGTGGCTAAACTGATATCAAATAGTTCGTAAAAAGTTAAGGAAATAAATTAAAGAAAAAAATTGATGTTTTCAAGAAATAAGACTTATTTTGACGAGTATGAAACGCAATAGCTGCTTTAACGAGTTTGTTGAGTTTGCCACGGATCTGGCGAGTACGAAGACGTTTCGTAGTGTAAAAATAGTTGGTCTAGGTGTCGAAATAGTTGGCGATAGAGACTGTGTTTTTATGTATGTGTGTGTGTGTGTACATGTAAGAAAAGTAAGCCGTGAGTGCTCATAAATGCTCTGAGCGTGCCCTATCGCATTGGGGGAAAAAACAGCCCCGGGCAGCCCTTATTTCAATTTCTTCTCGGATGCATATTTGTAAATCTAAATTTTCCATGATAACGCACCGCTAATCATGACGATTAACTAGAGGAACTTGTACAAACAACGTCAATTATTACCGTTGCTTCAAGGTGTTAACGTGGAATTTAAGACTGTTGAATTGTAATTTACTACATTCGCGACGACCTTGCATATATCCGTAACATTCGCTGTCGCATTAACATCAGGCGGTAAGTATAACTTGGTGATATCCATAATAGCGCTACGAGATCCAAATACCAGAGCCAAAAGACCCACAATTGTGATTATCACGTTCTTTATGGCCACCCAATTTCCTGGACCAAATCCGACGTCCCAGTAAGTCACCGTCTCGACAAACACGGGAATTAGAAGACCAAGAATTGAGAAACAGAAGGCACCGATTAGGCCAATGAATGGTCCAATTGTCGGGACAGCAACGGCCAGCAAAACTGTATTTAAAAAAAAGGAAAATTTATTTTCATAAAGGATGCAAATCATTTCGAATATAGCGATAAGAAATTGATGAAACTGTTTTTTTTTAATTAATGAAAACAAAGATCTGAATGATGAAGCTCGTTCATATTTTATAGAACATATGGGACATTCTCTGTCAGTTCAGTCATTTTTTTAATTCTATTCCATTTTATTCTATTCTTTTCTATTTATTCTATATATTCTATATATATTTATTTTATTCTATTCTATTCTATTTTTTATTTTATTCTATTTTTCTATTTACTCATTCGGACACTTTTAATGTTCCTCTTAATTTTTTATAACCGACAATGAAATGTTTGGAACCTACAGAAAAATTGGCAGAACGGGCAAAATATATATGGACGGTAAAAAAAGTAGGTGAAAAGTTATAGTGACTGAATCGACGGAGAATGTTTCATATATATAATATAGAAGTTAATTCATATGAAATATTTGCTCACCTGAACCCGTAACCATGGCGGTACGTAAAATATAATTAGCCAAAAGAGGCTTCTTCTGGAATCGTTCTTTAATTCCGCTCCATGCAATGTCGAGGCAGACATAGAACTGAAGACCAAAAGTGCAGAAAACAGCGAGAGCTATGAGGACTTTGACGACTTGCGCGGGTCTGTAAACAGAAATCGACGCGATTTTGTTGAATTATTGTTTTTTTCTTCTTTTGTTTATTAACTCGTTCGAAAGACAACAAGTCGGAATTAATAAACGTAAGAAAAAGCTGAAGACAAATAAAAGTTCGTTACTTTTGGTAAAGAATTGTAGGGGCTTCAAAGGTCTAAATACTCACATTTCTTCAGTTGGCAAATTAAGAGTGATGCTGTCCTGGACACATTCTCCATAACGAACGTAGCCCAAGAAACCAAGAAGTATGTAAATGAGCGTCACGCCCGACATTCCCTTGTTCAAAACACCGCAGATACCGACAAAATGTTGCGGAGTCTTCATGTTATTCTCCAGAGGCATCACAACTCCTGAAAATGGTTAAGATTTTATGTAGTATGTTTTGAATATTTGTCACAAGATTCTTCAATTTTGAGAGACAATTTGCTTTATGTAATGAAATAAATGGCCAAATTAAAAGATGATGGAAAAAGTCCTTCATCTGCATAAAGAAGCGCACATATTAGTTTTTCTGAAAACGTTAAAAGTATAATGTGCTTTTGACGATTTAAGCGCAGTGTTTTTTTAAATTTCTCGCTTAAGATTCTTCAATTTTCAGACACAATTTGCTTTCCGCAATGAAATAGATGGCCAAATTAAAAAAGAAAATGTAAAAAGTTCTTCATCAACATAAAGAACCGCGCATATAAATTTTAGTTTTTTAGTTTTTTATTTTATTTCTCCCGTAAGATTCTTCTATTTTTAGGCATAATTTCCGTTCTACAATGAAATAGATGGCCAAATTAAAAAAGAAAATGGAAAAAGTCCTTCATCTGCATAAAGAAGCGCGCATATTAGTTTTTCTGAAAACGTTAAGAGTATAATGTGCTTTTGACTATTTAAACGCAGTTTTTAAAAAATTTCTCGCTTAAGATTCTTCAATTTTCAGACACAATTTGCTTTCCGCAATGAAATAGATGGCCAAATTAAAAAAGAATATGGAAAAATTATTATTTTCGATTTTTCAGAAATATTCATTATTTTACTGAAAACGTTAAGAGTATAAATGTGCTTATGACTATTTAAGCGCAGTTTTTTTTTAATTTCTCCCTTAAGATTCTTCAATTTTCAGACACAATTTGGTTTCTGCAATGAAATGGATGGCCAAATTAAAAAAGAAAATGGAAAAAGTCCTTCATCTGCATAAAGAAGCGCGCATATTAATTTTTCTGAAAACTTTAAGAGTATAATGTGCTTTTGACTATTTAAACGCAGTTTTTTTTAATTTCTCGCTTAAGATTCTTCAATTTTCAGACAATTTGCTTTCCGCAATGAAATAGATGGCCAAATTAAAAAAGAAAATGGAAAGTCTTTCGTCTACATAAAGAAGCGCGCATATTAATTTTTCTGAAAACGTTACGAGTTTAATGTGCTTTTGACTATTTAAGCGCAGTTTTTTGTTCATTTCTCCCTTAAGATTCTTCAATTTTGAGACACAATTTGCTTTCTGCAATTAAATAGATGGCCAAATTAAAAAAGAAAATAGAAAAAGTCTTTCATCAACATAAAGAAGCGCGCATATTAATTTTTCTGAAAACGTTACGAGTTTAATGTGGTTTTGACTATTTAAGCGCTGTTTTTTTTTATTTCTCCCTTAAGATTCGTCAATTTTCAGACACAATTTGCCTTCTGCTATTAAATTAATGGCTATTTAAAAAAAATGAAAAAAATTCCTTGATCTAATAAAGAACCGCGCATATTACATTTTCTAGACATCTTAAGAGTATAACATGCTTTTGACTATTTAATCGCAGTTTTTTTTAAATTTCTCCCATAAGATTCTTTAATTTTCAGACACAATTCCCTTTCTGCTATTAAATTAATGGCCATTTTAAAAAAATGAAAAAAATTCCTTGATCTAATAAAGAACCGCGCATATTAAATTTTCTAGAAACATTAAGAGTATAACGTGCTTTTGACTACTTAATCGCAGTTTTTTTAAAATTTCTCCCATAAGATTCTTCAATTTTCAAACACAATTTGGTTTGTGCAATGAAATAAATGGCCAAATTAAAAAAGTAAATGGAAAAGTCCTTCATCTACATAAAGAAGGGCGCATATTAATTTTTCTGAAAACGTTAAGAGTATAATGTGCTTTTGACTATTTAATCGCATTTTTTTTATTTCTTCCATACGATTCTTTAATTTTCAGACACAATTTGCTTTCTGCTATTAAATTAATGGCTATTTAAAAAAAATTAAAAAAATTCCTTGATCTAATAAAGAACCGCGCATATTACATTTTCTAGACATCTTAAGAGTATAACATGCTTTTGACTATTTAATCGCAGTTTTTTTTAAATTTCTCCCATAAGATTCTTTAATTTTCAGACACAATTTCCTTTCTGCTATTAAATTAATGGCCATTTTAAAAAAATGAAAAAAATTCCTTGATCTAATAAAGAACCGCGCATATTAAATTTTCTAGAAACATTAAGAGTATAACGTGCTTTTGACTACTTAATCGCAGTTTTTTTTAAATTTCTCCCATAAGATTCTTCAATTTTCAAACACAATTTGGTTTGTGCAATGAAATAAATGGCCAAATTAAAAAAGTAAATGGAAAAGTCCTTCATCTACATAAAGAAGGGCGCATATTAATTTTTCTGAAAACGTTAAGAGTATAATATGCTTTTGACTATTTAATCGCATTTTTTTAATTTCTTCCATACGATTCTTTAATTTTCAGACACAATATGCTTTCTGCTATTAAATTAATGGCATTAAAAAAAATGAAAAAAATTCCTTGATCTAATAAAGAACCGCGCATATTAAATTTTCTAGAAACTTAGACTATTTAATAGCAGTTTTTTTTTTAATTTCTCCCATAAGATTGTTCAATTTTCAGACACACTTTGCTTTCCGCTATTAAATTAATGGCCATTTAAAAAAAATGAAAAAAGTTCCTTGATCTAATAAAGAACCGCGGATATTAAATTTTCTAGAAATGTTAAGAGTATAATGTAATTACCTATCGCTTCCATAGCGAATATCGTTATGCTGAAGAATTCCGGAAATCTCGCAATTGGTGCCATAAGAGGTACAGAGGTTACAGGTGGGAGATCCCAAACGAGATAGTAAAACGTGATGCCAAGACCGGTCGCCATAAATACGTTCGCGACCATCGAGACAGGTGCGAGATACTTCAAGTTCGGGATCCAGCTAAGAAGAATCAACGGTAAAAGAAGCAAAACGATGGGCACTCTCTCGTTTACTTCATTGCCGGTGTAATGCTCGGCAATTTGTCTCAGATTTGCGGCGACAATAACGGCGTATACACTGCAGGTACCAAAGTATGTCGCAAAAAGGCTGATTTGGATGAGGTATCTGTGAGTAAATTGGAAAAATCCACCAATTACATATAATTTAAACTTTGAAATATCGATTTATATACTTAGAACTAAAGATGATTAATGTTCCGAACGATATCTGCGTTGTTACTTCGAAAAATACTCGATTTTGTTAGAATTTATCTATGCAAAAAACTCTTCAGCATAAAATACTGAAAAATATTTATACCCATTGTAGTTTTTATTGTAAATGAAAACAAATATTTCTTATTTAAAGAAAACTACTGCGGCCATGTGCAAAGTTGTAAATTTTCCACAAATCTTGGAATGATTCTTTAATAATTTTTCAATCATCCAAAAATTTCGATCGAGCCATCGAATTTATATTGTTATGTTGCAAGCGACGCCTTGAATGATATTATTTTCCAGATGTTTTGTACTTTTTAAGGGGATGCTGGAGTAGATTTTTTTACCGACTTTGGTCGGTAAAAATAGGCGATTTCGTAGTATACACTATTCATCAAAAATATGCTACAAATATACGTCAAATTTTGCATGGATGTAATAAAAACATTCACGCTTGGGTGTCCGGTCGAATTGCTGTTCAAAACATACAAGAAATGTAAGAAATTGTATATTACTGAGCCTCTCAAAAACCAATATGGCCGCTCGAAATGTCAACAGGTCCTTTGAGGTAAGATATAAACGTTTCTGGAACTCAGATGTGTTAAATCAGACCGGACACCCATTCTTTGATTATTCCTGAACCTTTCAAAACCGTCGGAATGTCGATTACACAAACCAAATCCACGAACAGTGTATACTACGATTGCAAAGACTGTTTGCTTTTCGCACAGGCTCAGAGCTGGTAAAGAGCATGAATATAGTTCCGTCATTAGGAGACAGGTGGCGCTGACGTGGTCTGTTCACTTTTGGCAAAAGCTCCGAGCCTCTGCAATACGACCGTAGTATACACTATATATGGATTTGGCTTGTGTAGTTAACATTCTGATGGTTTGGGAATATTTCGAAATCATCACAAAATTGATGTCCGGTCTGATTTTACATATCTAATTTCCAGAAACAATTATATCTTACAGCAAAGGTCTGTTGACATATGGTGTGCGGCCATTTTGCTTTTCGGGAGTTTCGGTATCTTTTGCCAAAAGTAAACAGATTACGTCGGCGCCACCTGTGTCCTAAATGGGAAACTTACCAACCAAAGTCGGTAAAAATAGGCGATTTCGTAGTATACACTATTCATCGAAAATATGCTACAAATATACGTCAAATTTTGCATGGATGTAATAAAAACATTCACGCTTGGGTGTCCGGTCGAATTACTGTTCAAAACATAAAAGAAATGTAAGAAATTGTATATTACTGAACCTCTCAAAAACCAATATGGCCGCTCGAAATGTCAACAGGTCCTTTGAGGTAAGATATAAACGTTTCTGGAATTCATATGTGTCAAATCAGACCGGACACCCATTCTTTGATTCTTCCTAAACCTTTCAAAACCGTCGGAATGTCGATTACACAAACCAAATCCACGAATAGTGTATACTACGATTGCAAAGACTGTTTGCTTTTCGCACAGGCTCAGAGCTGGTAAAGAGCGTGAATATAGTTCCGTCATTAGGAGACAGGTGGCGCTGACGTAGTCTGTTCACTTTTGGCAAAAGCTCCGAGCCTCTGCAATACGACCGTAGTATACACTATATATGGATTTGGCTTGTGTAGTTAACATTCTGATGGTTTTGGAATATTTAGAAATCATCACAAAATTGACGTCCGGTCTGATTTTACATATCTAATTTCCAGAAACAATTATATCTTACAGCAAAGGTCTGTTGACATATGGTGTGCGGCCATTTTGCTTTTCGGGAGTTTCGATATCTTTTGCCAAAAGTAAACAGATTACGTCGGCGCCACCTGTGTCCTAAACGGGAAACTTACCAACCAAAGTCGGTATCAAAATCTACTTTGGTCGGTAAAAACAGGCGATTTCGTAGTATACACTATTCATCGAAAATATGCTACAAATATATGTCAAATTTTGCAGGAATGTAATAAAAACATTCATACTTGGGTGTCCGGTTGAATTACTGTTCAAAACATAAAAGAAATGTAAGGAATTGTATATTACTGAACCTCTCAAAAACCAATATGGCCGCTCGAAAGGTCAACAGGTCCTTTGAGGTAAGATATAAACGTTTCTGGAACTCAGATGTGTTAAATCAGACCGGACACCCATTCTTTGATTATTCCTGAACCTTTCAAAACCGTCGGAATGTCGATTACACAAACCAAATCCACGAACAGTGTATACTACGATTGCAAAGACTGTTTGCTTTTCGCACAGGCTCAGAGCTGGTAAAGAGCATGAATATAGTTCCGTCATTAGGAGACAGGTGGCGCTGACGTAGTCTGTTCACTTTTGGCAAAAGCTCCGAGCCTCTGCAATACGACCGTAGTATACACTATATATGGATTTGGCTTGTGTAGTTAACATTCTGATGGTTTTGGAATATTTAGAAATCATCACAAAATTGACGTCCGGTCTGATTTTACATATCTAATTTCCAGAAACAATTATATCTTACAGCAAAGGTCTGTTGACATATGGTGTGCGGCCATTTTGCTTTTCGGAAGTTTCGATATCTTTTGCCAAAAGTAAACAGATTACGTCGGCGCCACCTGTGTCCTAAATGGGAAACTTACCAACCAAAGTCGATAAAAATAGGCGATTTCGTAGTATACACTATTCATCGAAAATATGCTACAAATATATGTCAAATTTTGCAGGAATGTAATAAAAACATTCATACTTAGGTGTCCGGTTGAATTACTGTTCAAAACATACAAGAAATGTAAGAAATTGTATATTACTGAACTTCTCAAAAACCAATATGGCCGCTCGAAAGGTCAACAGGTCCTTTGAGGTAAGATATAAACGTTTCTGGAACTCAGATGTGTTAAATCAGACCGGACACCCATTCTTTGATTATTCCTGAACCTTTCAAAACCGTCGGAATGTCGATTACACAAACCCAATTCACGAATAGTGTATACTACGATTGCAAAGACTGTTTGCTTTTCGCACAGGCTCAGAGCTGGTAAAGAGCGTGAATATAGTTCCGTCATTAGGAGACAGGTGGCGCTGACGTAGTCTGTTTACTTTTGGCAAAAGCTCCGAGCCTCTGCAATACGACCGTAGTATACACTATATATGGATTTGGCTTGTGTAGTTAACATTCTGATGGTTTTGGAATATTTAGAAATCATTACAAAATTGACGTCCGGTCTGATTTTACATATCTAATTTCCAGAAACAATTATATCTTACAGCAAAGGTCTGTTGACATACGGTGTGCGGCCATTTTGCTTTTCGGGAGTCTCGGTATCTTTTGCCAAAAGTAAACAGATTACGTCGGCGCCAACTGTGTGGCTGTGTCTTAATCGGGAAACTTACCGACCAAAGTCGGTATCAAAATCTACTCCAGCATCCCCTTAAGGGGAGGTGAAACCTACTCAGTCGATAACAAAGACTGTAATCAATCTTTCAGAGGACTCCGAACGTTTTTTGATAAAAGGAAAGGACATCATTGGTCTCTTATAGTACATTGTGATACTAGTGCGAGAAAGCGGCCGTTAAGCGCGGAGGTTAGGAAGCGGCGCACTCGCCAAATCGAGTGCTACAACGACACGAGGCGAAGCCGAGTGTTGTTTGTAGCACGAGAGGAGGCGAGTGCACCGCTACCTAACCTCCGCGGGACGGCCGCTTTGTCGCACAAGTATAACATACTACTTTTTATAATGGATGTCAACGTGATGTCGCACATCTCCGTGCCTGCAAAGCATTGCGTAAAATCATCTTGTAGATAGTTTCACGCACGCCAATGTGTGCGTGAAGTTATCTACAGAAATCTAGATAACTTCATGCACGAGATGGCGTACGTGAAATTATCTACGTTTACATGAGCATAATACGCGACCTCACGCACGCTTTGCAGGCACGAAATGTGCGACATTACGTGCATGAGTTACAAAAATTCTGTATTGTAAATTCTGGATGTAAAACTTTCATTTTCTCCAACAAATATCACGTTTCTGAGAATTCTTGTTCCGGAAGATATTCGCTATCTTTCTCGCACTCATGGATGTTTCACTTCCCCTCAACGGATATTTTGTTTTGACTGGCGTTCGGATAGTCGACGTTATACTGTACTTAAAAATCCGATTATTTACCTCGACGGCCTGGAAAAACGTCTTCCCCACTGAGGACCCGTTGCAAAAGCAGCTTCCGCAACGTCGGCGAAGCCCATCTCAGTTTTTTTCGTTTTGTAGTACATAACGTGAGCACATTTGACCTAAGAGGAAGAAGAAGACTTATGAAATACGCGTATATCATATCATCGCCCAGTAAGCCAGTTATCCTTCAACTTGTTTATCACATGATGAATAATGGGATAAACTTACGAGAATGTATGCACAGTGTGTGCACACAAAAGCGACGAGCATAGTCGCGATGATACCAAGCAGCGAACCAGCGCTGTTAAAAGCCTTTGGCATCGCGAGAATACCTGTGCCGAGCGATGCCTTCAACAAATGCGTCAGGGTATCGCAATCCCTAACGAAAATTAGTACAAAATTAGTTTATAAATCAAACTCTCCCTCTACCAGTTTATCAGAGCGCACGGGAAAAAAAAAAATTGGTTGGATAAGTTCCAGTCGATAAAATTGGATAGAAGAATAACTTAGTTGGTTGAACAAACAAATCAGTTAATTATGGGAAACAAATCGGTTGAATCGGCCAGCAAGTTAATTGGTTACAAACTTTTTGCAAAATTATCTGTGAAAAGTTCACAGATAAAATACATACTAAAATAAAAATGCATTTTGTGTGTAATATTTATATCTCGCCGAAAAAGACATTAATCTTCTCGTTTCTGGCGGAATTTTGTATTGTTAGAAAAATTAGTGGCAAAGTTATAAATGAACAAAGTCGGATACTTTCAATAAATAATTGTACACTGAGAGAAAAATTTGGTGATTTAAAAACAAAATATAGTTAGGCAACCATAATCTAACTATAAACTATAATTCCCAGGAGGAACGTCTATATTTTATAGTTATAGCAAATATAAGAAAATAATTGGATGAAACATTAATATAATTCCCAGAAAAAACGTCTATATTTTATAGTTATAGCAAATATAAGAAAATAGTTGGATGAACCATTAATATAATTCCCATGAGGAACGTCTATATTTTATAGTTACAGCAAATATAATTATAGTAGCAATCATCAAAATGATAATAGTTAAAAAAATGCCGTTTCGTTGCACGATTTCAACGTTTGTTTCCAATAACCTTGCAAGTATCGTTTATTGAACCATATTATCATCGTTTCAACCATAAAATATTGCAAGTCTTCCTATATTCGTTTTATCATGTGAAATCGTTAAATCAACGATATGCTTTTCTCTCAGTTTATGTAGACACTCATAAATTAATAAATATAAGTGAATATGTAAATAAGATCAAATTGGTTGAGACAATAAACCAGTTGGTTGGTAACTAACGAATTGGGTGTCATAACCAACTAATTTATCGGTTCAACCAAAAAATTGGTTAAGCTAACCACTTTAGTCCCTTGGAGCGTATTTTAGCCAGAGTTGTAAATCCCCATTAATTCATGATATATAGTTTACAGTACAATTTGTTTTGTAATTATGCTTTCATAATAATAATATGTAGTGATTATAAAATAGAGTGTAAACATTTGAATAGCTGAAAAAAATACTAATTTTCGCTTTAATATTGCAAGAAATGGTGGAAAAAATGGAAGAAATAAGTAATGCATTTCTTTTTTTTTTTTCATTTTTTCAAAAGGATTACCGTGAATTTTTATTGAAAAATAATAATTTTTGCAGCCATTCCAAAGTTTAATCATTGTATTACAATCGCTACATGTTATTATTATAAAATCATAATTATAGAGCTAATCGTATCATCATCATTATTTCTATAAGTATTAGGCATTCACAACTCTGATTTTAGCAATGCGAGTTGTTTGGAACAACCAATTATTTATCTTCGTGCTACGATATATTTATTTGACAACTTACGTCGTAGGGTTGTCGACTTTCCGCTCCACAAAAGGGTCAAAGCCTTTTCTATCAGCCTGACCCAATTCGCCATCACGAGGTGTCACTTGTACTATGTATCTGCGTAAAAGAAATAAATAATTTTGTCAGTTTGCCAAAGTGATTAGATACCTACATAGACTCGATATAAATCTAAGAAAACTTTTGCAAAGCAAATTATAATCATCAAAAATCTAATGAGGTTTAAGATTTCTGCATATTCAAAATAAAACCTTGGCAAGCTATATCTTTCAAATTACGATATCAAGAAAAAAACTAAAAAGTAGAAAATGTTCGTTTTCGTATTCTCTGGTGGACGATTTTTTTATTTTTTTTTTAACTCCAAAATTAAGGGAGTTGTTCTTGATTCAGTACTTTGGCAAGCTATATCTTTCGAACTATAATATCGAGAAAAAAACTAAAAAGTAGAAAATGTTCGTTTTTGTATTCTCTGATGGACAATTTTTTTTATTTCTTTTTAAGTCCAGAATTAAGGAAGTTGTTTTTGATTTAGTATTTTGGCAAGCTACAACTCTTAAAAGCTCCGCGGGAAAAACTGAATAGTAGTAAATGTTCGTTGTCGTATTCTCTAACAGACGATTAAATTTTTTTTTGTCCAAAATTAAGGGTGTTGTTGTGGTTTTTATATATTAGCAAGCTATAACTTTTAAGTTAAAGCTCCGCGGAAGAAACTGAAAAGAATATGTTTGTTGTCGGATTCTCTGATGGACGATGTAAAAAAAATTAAGTCCAAAATTAAGGGAGTTTTTCATCCGCGAAGTAAACTACTTCGAATGAAAAAATCGTCCACTAGAGAATACGAAAACGAACATTTTCTACTTTTTAGTTTTTTTCTCGATATCATAGCTCGAAAGATATGGCTTGCCAAAGTACTAAATCAAGAACAACTCCCTTACTTTTGGGCTTAAAAAAAATGAAAAAATTGTCCACCAGACAATACGAAAACGAACATTTCCTACTTTTTAGTCTTTTTCTCGATATCATAGTTCGAAAGATATAGCTTGCCAAAGTACTAAATCAAGAACAACTCCCTTAATTTTGGACTTAAAAAAAATAAAAAAATCGTCCATCACAGAATACGAAGACAAAAATTTACTACGTTTCAGTTTTTTTCTCGATATCATAACTCGAAAGATATGGCTTGCCAAAGTACTAAATCAAGAACAACTCCCTTAATTTTATATTTAAAAAAAAAATGAAAAAATCGTCCATCAGAGAATACGAAAACGAACATTTTCTACTTTTTAGTTTTTTTTCTTGATATCATAGTTCGAAAGATATAGCTTGCCAAAGTACTAAATCAAGAACAACTCCCTTAATTTTGGACTTAAAAAAAATAAAAAAAATCGTCCACCAGAGAATACGAAAACGAACATTTTCTACTTTTTAGTTTTTTTCTTGATATCGTAATTCGAAAGATATAGCTTGCCAAAATTTTATTATGAATATGCAGAAATCTTAAACCTCATAAAAATCTATATGATTCCCGAGTGTCGCGCGTTTGTACAATTAAATGTTTTCGATAGGAGAAACAATTCTGCAGATTAAAAATTAAGAATAATCCTTCAACTTTGCCAAATATAAAAATTCAAATCCGCTTCGAGCAAAGTACAAATGACGTTACAGATTATAGCCTATTTGCATATATGGGTCTGCGAATAGATTATTAATTGCCTCGAAGATAATTGTTAATTAATTGTTCTTCAGTGCATAAATCGTTGTACTGCGAGATGAGACGTCGAATGCTCTCAATTAAGCACCGTCCGTGTAATCATTGTGCAATGAACGAACTCGCGCAGCAGTAATGACGAATACAGGCAATCTAATTGCCGTGGCAGTGGCGTGCATCCTTGTAACACATTCGTACATTATTTTTCTTTTTTCTCTGTCAACGAGCGACTATAAAAGAAATTACTGCGTAGGTTTTCAAGCATTTTCAATGTGTATTATAATATTACAAGGCTTTATAGGTGTGTAGTACAAATGTGCTTGCGTTTCCTTATCTATTAGCCGCACGGAAACGTCAACGCGTGTATGTGCTGCGGTTGCAGTTGCCGACGATTGAATTACATTGTGGCAACGCTAATTGAATATTGCAGTCAACGACTAAACTCACGCGTGGGTACAAACCGGAGGCATGAAATTTTTTAATGGACCTCACGTTTGTCTACTGCGGATATTTAACCAATTAATTATGATGAATTAGGTATTTCCGTGCAAACAGAATATTTGGTAAAAAAAAAAGAAAAAAAAAAACGTCAAATAGTGATCGATTGGTAGAAACGTCTACACCTGTGTTGACTGCCAATTGTGAAATTGTGAGCTCTTTAATACCCAAATTCTGGGTCACATTCCGGCCAAAATTGTCATTCACAACAAAGTTTTTAAAACCATGTTACTCCGACGAATTAAAAATTGATGCAAAGTAGAATATTGCATATTGGTTCCTCATTCATTTTTTACTTTTTACAAATCTACGTTTACACTGTTAAAAATATTTTGAAAATTAATATATGTATTGGATGTTCTTTTTCAGATGCAGTATATTAAATTAAATTAAATTTAATATTAAATTAATATTAAATTAATATTAAATTTAATTTAATACATTATTAAATTATATTAAATTAAATTTAATATTATTTAATATTAAATTTAATTTAATACAGATATGTCGTAAAATTCCAATAATTATAGTATAAACACAATTTTTATGAAGTATTTAGTATACTGTATATTAATTTTACAACAATTGTTTTGTATATTAATTAACATTTGTGTATTAAATTTAATATACACGTATCTGCAAAAAAACTTCCAATACTTTATATTAATTTTCATACAAACATTTCTAACAGTGTATGACAAAGTGTATTCAATTTTGGCTTTATCATAGAGGAAGCTTTGTAAAAAGTTCAAAATAATACCGTAGATTTGAGCTGTTAATTCAAATCTATGGTAAATAATTCTGACATTATTTTATGGGGATTTCCAAGCTCATGGAGAGAAAATTTGTTGTTGCATCAACAAATCAGTTGCTAATATAGTGACAGCAAAGCCTTATTTATTAGCCTAACAAAAATTATTTCCTAGGCTTGTGAAAAAATTTGCTAGGTCTGCAAAATTATTTGTTAGGCCAGCAAAATTATTTGTTAGGCCAGCAAAATTATTTGTTAGGCCAGCAAAATTATTTGTTAGGCCAGCAAAATTATTTGTTAGGCCAGCAAAATTATTTGTTAGGGCAGCAAAATTATTTGTTAGGCCAGCAAAATTATTTGTTAGCCCAACAAAATTATTTGTTAGGCCAGCAAAATTATTTGTTAGGTCAGCAAAATTATTTGTTAGGCCAGCAAAATTATTTGTTAGGCCAGCAAAATTATTTGTTAGGCCAGCAAAATTATTTGTTAGACCAGCAAAATTATTTGTTAGGCCAGCAAAATTATTTGTTAGGCCAGCAAAATTATTTGTTAGGCCAGCAAAATTATTTGTTAGGCCAGCAAAATTATTTGTTAGGCCAGCAAAATTATTTGTTAGGCCAGCAAAATTATTTGTTAGACCAGCAAAATTATTTGTTAGGCCAGCAAAATTATTTGTTAGGCCAGCAAAATTATTTGTTAGGCCAGCAAAATTATTTGTTAGGCCAGCAAAATTATTTCTTAGGCCAGCAAAATTATTTGTTAGGCCAGCAAAATTATTTGTTAGCCCAACAAAATTATTTGTTAGGCCAGCAAAATTATTTGTTAGGCCAGCAAAATTATTTGTTAGGCCATCAAAATTATTTGTTAGGCCAGCAAAATTATTTGTTAGGCCAGCAAAATTATTTGTTAGGTCAGCAAAATTATTTGTTAGGCCAGCAAAATTATTTGTTACGCCAGCAAAATTATTTGTTAGGCCAGCAAAATTATTTGTTAGGCCAGCAAAATTATTTGTTAGGGCAGCAAAATTATTTGTTAGGCCAGCAAAATTATTTGTTAGCCCAACAAAATTATTTGTTAGGCCAGCAAAATTATTTGTTAGGGCAGCAAAATTATTTGTTAGGCCAGCAAATACATTTTCTAGGCCAACAAATAAAGTTTGCTGTCACTTTGCTAGCAAATGATTTTCCTCAGAGCTTGATTCACAAAAACTTGTTTTTTTTCTTCCTTACTTGGCAGCCAAAGCTCCTTCTTTGATATTGGATTCATCCCTTGGCAGAAAAGTGTCCAATTCCGTTGGGCCTTTATTGTTCAATTCCGTCTGAAAAATAATGTAGTATTTTAATCCAATGTCCAATGTACTATAAAAAAAAAAGTTAAGCACTTGATAAATTAATTTTTGGGCTTACCATATTTTTGTAGTTGCTGTTTTATCCTCCCTGATGCAGTCAATTCTGTAATAATAATATTGAAGTTATTATTAGGACATTGAAAATCTTGATGAAGCGTTTGTTACGAAAATGATAGATTTAATCTTAGAGTAATCATGCGGTAAATCGTCTCGGTATCTAATCGGTTTGCACTGAGATCAACCGACGGCGGTAGTAGATATTATACCGTAGGCTGTGTAAACATTAACCGTACTACATGTTGTGTCATACTTTATCGCCCAGACAGAAGTTCAATCTTTCCTGATCTCTGTTCCCATCCAAGTTCAAAGTATCTCGCTCTACCATTACGAAATATATATACAATGAATGATGCAAGTAACACGATAAATGCAACGTGCTCGTCCTTGTTATTAATAATAGTCTCAAGGGGAAGTAAAAAGAAAATAACTTAAACAGTGACATCGAGACTTTGGCCACCTCTGAGATCGTCACGAATGTTACAAGCTTTGGTATTTAATTACAAAAGTCATGCTACTCTTATCGCGAGACTCAATACAACTGATATCATTCAATCGTCTTGACACTTAACGATATTATAGATAGTTTTGAACATTTTATGCAAATTAAAATTAATTTTATCATGTATTTTAACAATTGCTTCCTCATAGAGGAAGATTTGTTTTTGTAAAATAATTTTTTTTTGAGGTTTTCATGTCAGGACACTCAGAATGGTTCAAAACGTCGAGAATAATGGTTTAGAAAAAATGTCCAGATGTGTGTGTGTGTGTGACACACTTGCAAAATTCAAATCGCTGTATCTCGCAAATGGCTTTAACAATCAAGCTGAAATTTGGCACGCTGATAGAGGAGAAACGCCCGTTTATATGTATACGTTTTAGAAAAAATTGAAAAAAAAAATTCAGATTTTATAAACCTGACAATTTTTCGAAAAATCTCTGTATGTTCTCCAGCTGCCGCAATTTTGCAGCTAATGAGCTAAATAGTAATAGACAAATAGAGAAATGAAAAATGAAGATCGGTATTGAATTTGAGCGAAATCCATAAAGCGGTTTAGATTTTATAAAATTTTGAATTTTCGAAAAAACTTGGTTTTTGTTCTTATTCAAGTTAAGTTCGACAAAACCTGCTCAATTCTTTTGCAAGGTAAAATTAACATCCAGTTGTAGTAGATATCTAATTTGGTGAAGATTGGTTAAGTGGTTCAGTTTTTATAAGACATTGAATTTTTCAAAAAATCTTTGTATGTTCTCCAGCTACCGAAATTTTTCAGCTAATGAGATAAATAGTTCTGAACAAATAGAGAAATGAAAAATGAAGATCGGTATTGAATTTGAGCGAAATCCATAAAGCGGTTTAGATTTTATAAAATTTTGAATTTTCGAAAAAACTTTGTTTTTGTTCTTATTCAAGTTAAGTTCGACAAAACCTGCTCAATTCTTTTGCAAGGTAAAATTAACATCCAGTTGTAGTAGATATCTAATTTGGTGAAGATTGGTTAAGTGGTTCAGTTTTTATAAGACATTGAATTTTTCAAAAAATCTTTGCATGTTCTCCAGCTACCGAAATTTTTCAGCTAATGAGATAAATAGTTCTGAACAAATCGAGAAATGAAAAATGAAGGTCGGTATTAAATTTGAGCGAAATTCATAAAGCGGTTTAGATTTTATAGAATTTTTGAATTTTCGAAAAAAATTTGTTTTCGTTCTTATTCAAGTTAAGTTTGACCAAACTTGCTCAAATCTTTTGCAAGGTAAAATTAACATCCAGTTGTAGTAGATATCGAATTTCGTGAAGATTGGTAAAGTGGTTCAGATTTTATAAGACATTGAATTTTTCAAAAAATCTCTGTATGTTCTCCAGCTACCGCAATTTTTCTGCTAATGAGATAAATAGTTCTGGACAAATAGAGAAATGAAAAATGAAGATCAGTATTGAATTTGAGCGAAATCCATAAAGCGGTTTAGATTTTATAAAATTTTGAATTTTCGAAAAAATTTTGTTTTCGTTCTTATTCAAGTTGAGTTCGACCAAACTTGCTCAAATCTTTTGCAAGGTAAAATTAACATCCAGTTGTAGTAGATATCTAATTTGGTGAAGATTGGTTAAGTGGTTCAGTTTTTATAAGACATTGAATTTTTCAAAAAATCTTTGTATGTTCTCCAGCTACCGAAATTTTTCAGCTAATGAGATAAATAGTTCTGAACAAATAGAGAAATGAAAAATGAAGGTCGGTATTAAATTTGAGCGAAATTCATAAAGCGGTTTAGATTTTATAGAATTTTTGAATTTTCGAAAAAAATTTGTTTTCGTTCTTATTCAAGTTAAGTTTGACCAAACTTGCTCAAATCTTTTGCAAGGTAAAATTAACATCCAGTTGTAGTAGATATCGAATTTCGTGAAGATTGGTAAAGTGGTTCAGATTTTATAAAACATTGAATTTTTCAAAAAATCTCTATGTTCTCCAGCTGCCGCAATTTTTCAGCTAATGAGATAAATAGTTCTGGACAAATAGAGAAATGAAAAATGAAGGTCGGTATTGAATTTGAGCGAAATCCATAAAGCGGTTTAGATTTTATAGAATTTTGAATTTTCGAAAAAATTTGGTTTTCGTTCTTATTCAAGGTGAGTTCGACCAAACCTGCTCAATTCTTTTGCAAGGTAAAATTAACATCCAGTTGTAGTAGATATCGAATTTCGTGAAGATTGGTAAAGTGGTTCAGATTTTATAAGACATTGAATTTTTCAAAAAATCTCTGTATGTTCTCCAGCTACCGCAATTTTTCTGCTAATGAGATAAATAGTTCTGGACAAATAGAGAAATGAAAAATGAAGATCGGTATTGAATTTGAGCGAAATCCATAAAGCGGTTTAGATTTTATAAAATTTTGAATTTTCGAAAAAATTTTGTTTTCGTTCTTATTCAAGTTAAGTTCGACCAAACTTGCTCAATTCTTTTGCAAGGTAAAATCAACATCCAGTTGTAGTAGATATCGAATTTGGTGAAGATTGGTAAAGTGGTTCAGATTTTATAAGACATTGAATTTTTCAAAAAATCTCTGTATGTTCTCCAGCTACCGCAATTTTTCTGCTAATGAGATAAATAGTTCTGGACAAATAGAGAAATGAAAAATGAAGGTCGGTATTGAATTTGAGCGAAATCCATAAAGCGGTTTAGATTTTATAAAATTTTGAATTTTCGAAAAAAATTTGTTTTCGTTCTTATTCAAGTTAAGTTCGACCAAACTTGCTCAATTCTTTTGCAATGTAAAATTAACATCCAGTTGTAGTAGATATCGAATTTGGTGAAGATTGGTAAAGTGGTTCAGATTTTATAAGACATTGAATTTTTCAAAAAATCTCTGTATGTTCTCTAGCTGCCACAATTTTTTAAATAATGAGCTCAAACAGTTTTTGACGAATAAAACAATGAGAAATGACGATTGGCATTGAATTTAAGCGAAATACATAAAGCGGTTTAGATTTTATAGAATTTTGAATTCATGAAAATTTTTGTTTTCGTCCTTATTTTAATTTGTATTTACAATAAGGATACAAAGTACAACTTTGCACATTGTTTCGTCAATAATTTTCATCTTTCACAAAGCTTCCTCTATCAGGAAGCTAAAAATAAAATAAAGTTCTACTTTGCATACTTTTTTTCATTTTTTTTACTGAAATAAAAATATTTGTTCTGAATATTCCTCATTATCAATGTCATTGATACTTTATCGGTGATTGCAAAGTACTTTTATAAGAAATATAATCCGCGCGACGAGTCATGTTTTCGATGGATTTAGAGGCTTTAGGGATTTTGTGACATCAACGCGTATTAAAATAGGCCGGCGTATTAATAATAAACACATGGAACATAAATGGCTAATTACTTTAAGAGCACAAATTGCCGAGTCTCTCATCGCGTCACATCTACTCCCTAGTCACGTGACTCCCGCTCAATTATAATACAATAACGCCGAAGAATATTTCAAGAATATTTATGCAACGATCTATTCGTTTTGCTTCCTGGTTTACGCGACCTCGACAGAAAAGTTATCGCAGTTATTAACGCAGTCTCCAAGTAAAAAATCAACATACTTTCTTTCATCTTCTTATAAAAAAAAAAGTCATAAGAAGATTAAAAATTTAGGATTATCACCTATGATTTAAATTTGCATTGTTGACTTATATAATTTAACGCTTTGTCGTTTGTATGTCTGAAAAATTAATGAATTCTTCAATCAGTCGGAACAACGTTTAAAGAAATGATTTGCATCTCTTGTCGACATGAAAAATCAGAGTGGCCGACTTGATGTGTTTCGTCTGATGTATTAGCGGGATAGATTCAATATGTACTAAACTGGCAACACTGAGCGGACGACCACGTGTTCGTCGAGAGAGCCAGATCCTACTTAGTAACAGAGGCTTCTCTTTTGTTAAATTCGGCATTCGCTAATCTCTATTCTGCGATGCCACTCTACGAGAATAGTTTTCGTCGTCTCTCCCGCCTATTCGTCTTTTCTTCGTCTTTCTGAGGTTCGGAGCTCAATAGTTTTTGGGGTCGGAATGACGTACAACCGAGCAGTGACAAACTGCCACGTATACGACTTCTTCATCATCTTCATCATCCTCTTCATCTTCATCTTCATCAATTTCTTAATCTTCTTCATCATCTTTTTCATCTTCACCTTAATCTTCTTCATTTTCTTCTACCTTTTCTTCATCATCATCTCCATGTTCTTCTTGATCATCTTGATCATCTTCTTAATCATTTTACTCGTCATCTTCATCATCCTCTTCATCTTCATCATAATTTTCTTAATCTTCTTGATCATCTTCATCTTCTTCTTCATCATCCTTTTCATCTTAACCTCAATCTTTTTCATTTTTCTCTACCTTTTCTTCATCATCATCTCCATGTACTTCTTGATCATCTTGATCATCTTCTTAATCATTTTACTCGTCATCTTCATCATCCTCTTCATCTTCATCATAATTTTCTTAATCTTCTTCATCATCCTTTTCATCTTAACCTCAATCTTTTTCATTTTCCTCTACCTTTCCTTCATCATCATCTCCATGTACTTCTTGATCATCTTCTTAATCATTTTACTCGTCATCTTCATCATAATTTTCTTAATCTTCTTGATCATCTTGATCTTCTTCTTCATCATCCTTTTCATCTTCACCTCAATCTTTTTCATTTTCCTTTACCTTTTCTTCATCATCATCTCCATGTTCTTCTTGAAAATCTTGATCATCTTCTTAATCATTTTACTCGTCATCTTCATCATCCTCTTCATCTTCATCTTCACCATCATTTTCTTAATCTTCTTCATCATCTTCATCTTCTTCTTCATGATCCTTTTCATCTTCACCTTAATCTTCTTCATCTTCTTCTACCTTTTCTTCATCATCATCTCCATGTTCTTCTTGATCATCTTAATCATTTTACTCGTCATCTTCATCATCTTCTTCATCTTTTTCTACATCTTCTTCATCATCATCTCCATATTCTTCTTCATTATCTTCATCATCTTCTTCTTCTTCTATCTCACTTTGAAGGAGCCTGCAATATAAAAGTCAATCCCTCCTGAACTCTGGTAGAAATCGTGCTGGCCAATTTTCAGGTATACGACTATAATGACCGGAATCTTTTGCCTTCGTTCTCTTTCTCTTTCTTTCTCTCTTTCTCTTTCTCGATTCCTTCTCGAAACGACATTATACGCGTCGAATGACTTACGAGGGGCGATCACGAGCACAGGGCAACAATGCGAAACATCGTGTCCGCCTACGTTGGCAATAACGGTTCTTTCGACCGGTATATTGTCGTTTGGTCTTTCGCTGGGTTGTCGGTGGGTCTCGAGTCGTGAACTTTGTAATGAACTAACCAAGAAACGCATTTAACGAGCGTCGTACATCGAGAATAAGAGCTTAACGATTTTGGTGTCTAATTAAATTCTGACAGCGCGTAACTACATTTTCTATTCATTTTCGATTACTCGTATAATGTATTTTATTAATGAGATTGTTTTACCTCATAATTTCTGCAATTTGTACCATATAATTATACTTCAACACTGAACAAAAAAATCTACTTGAAATTTGATATCACTGTTAGAAATTTTTGTATGAAAATTAATATAAAGTATTGGAAGTTTTTTTTTGCAGGTACGCCTTTATTAAATTTGATACACAAATGTTAATTAATATATAAAAAAATTGTTGTAAAATTAATATACAGTATACTAAATACTTCATAAAACTTGTGTTTATAATATAATTATAGGAATTTTACGACATATCTATATATTAAATAAAATTTAATATAAGTATATTAATTAATACAATTAATATATTAATTATAATATTATATATATATTATTTTTTATATTATTATTAATTATTTATACAATTATATATATTATTAAATATCTAATTATTATATTAATTATATTATATATATTATATTAATTATATTAATTATATTAATTATATTAATTGATATACTTATATTAAATTTCATTTAATATACTTACATTAATTATATTAATTAATATATTATTTATATTATTATATATATTAATTATTTATACAATTATATATATTATTAATCATATAATTATTATATTAATTAATATAATTAATATAAGTATATTAAATGAAATTTAATATATTGTATCTGAAAAAAAAAAAACTTCCAATACATATATTAATTTTCAAAATATTTTTAACAGTGATATACAAATGAGATGTAAAAAATTTGAGAATAAAAACTCAAAACGTTTTTATTTTATTCTATCAGAAATACCAGTTGAAAAAGATCACTCTACACGAAAATACTGCCTTGAATGAATATATTAGCACAGCCGGGCTTCATTTTAACTTCTCTTATCGTATAGTCGGAATTGCTTCTGCATACGTGCTAGGAATTAATTTTTTATTTCCTCTGAATCCTATACTGCTACTAGTATAAGCGATACCGCAAAACACTCTTGATCGTGGCAGTTGTCGCTGCGTGTGCAAACTTACGTCAATGACGTTTGAAAAACCGCGGATAGGTCAATTTGAGATAAGATAACACGGCATCGAAAACCCGCTCGAATGTGCTTTTTCGCAAATACTTCCTCTGTTACCTCGATATATATTATATACATTTATATAAAACGTGTTATCAACCTTAACAACCAACCACGAAGAATAACATGAATATTGTCAGCGGTTATACAGAGTAAGCACGTGGTAAAAATGACGTGCTTACTCTGCCACAATATTGCCAACAGCGTTTGCATCAGCTCTGTGAACTAAAGTGTATTTCTATTATTTAAAAAACCTCTCTTATTTCGCAATATTTCGCTTATCGTAATTGGATAATTATATCCAATTGAGATTTTTAAATTGCAAATTTGGATAATTAAATTCCTAAATTAGATAATTGGGTAATTGGATAATTATATCCAATTGCGATTAAACGAGTATTTTTATCCACGAGTCTGTGTCACTTTGTTTTTTTTACAGTAAAAATTTTTTTAATTGCGTGTTTTTTATGGTGGAATATGCCACTTGAAAACGATAGTGAAGGTTGAAATTCAATATCTCAAAGAGTAAAAAATGTGAGTCGGATTTTACAGCTGGAAATTGAATTTGTAAATTCTGGTATCAGAAACGAACAAAAGTCACTTTTTTTTAACCACAGTAAAAATGTTTGAAATGGGCGATTTTTGTGGCAGAATATGCCACTTGAAATCGATAGTGAAGATTAAAATTCCATATCTCAAAGAGAAATAATGTGAGTCGGATTTTCCAACTGGAAATCGAATTTGTAAATTCTGGTATCAGAAACGAACAAAAGTCACTTTTTTTTTAACCACAGTAAAAATGTTTGAAATGCGTGATTTTTGTGGCAGAATATGCCACTTGAAATCGATAGAGAAGATTAAAATTCAATATCTCAAAGAGAAATAATGTGAGTCGGATTTTCCAACTGGAAATCGAATTTGTAAATTCTGTTATCAGAAACGAACAAGTCATTTTTTTTAACCACAGTAAAAATGTTTGAAATGGGTGATTTTTGTGGCAGAATATCACACTTGAAAACGATAGTGAAGGTTAAAAATTGATATCTCAAAAAGAAAAAAATTGAATTGCATTTTCCGACTGGAAGTCGAATCTGTAAATTCTTATATCAGAAACGGACAAAAGTCACTTTTTTTTTAACCACAGTATAAATGTTTGAAATGGGTGATTTTTGTGGCAGAATATGCCACTTGAAATCGATAGTGAAGATTAAAATTCAATATCTCAAAGAGAAATAATGTGAGTCGGATTTTGCAACCGGAAGTCGAATCTGTAAATTCTGGTATCAGAAACGAACAAAAGTCACTTTTTTTTTAACCACAGTATAAATGTTTGAAATGGGTGATTTTTGTGGCAGAATATGCCACTTGAAATCGATAGTGAAGATTAAAATTCAATATCTCAAAGAGAAATAATGTGAGTCGGATTTTCCAACCGGAAGTCGAATCTGTAAATTCTGGTATCAGAAACGAACAAAAGTCACTTTTTTTTAAACCACAGTAAGAATGTTTGAAATGGGCGATTTTTGTGGCAGAATATGCCACTTGAAATCGATAGTGAAGATTAAAATTCAATATCTCAAAAAGAAATAATGTGAGTCGGATTTTGGAACTGGAAATCGAATTTGTAAATTCTGGTATCAGAAACGAACAAAAGTTTCTTTTCTTTAACCACAGTAAAAATGTTTGAAATGGGTGATTTTTGTGGCAGAATATGTCACTTGAAAATGATAGTGAAGGTTAAAAATCGATATCTCGACAAGAAAAAAATTGAATTGAATTTTCCGACCGGAAGTCGAATCTGTAAATTCTGGTATCAAAAACGGACAAAAGTCTCCTTTTTTTTAACCACAGTAAAAATGTTAGAAATGGGTGTTTTCTGTGGTGGAATATGCCACTTGAAAACAATAGTGAAGTTTAAAAATCGATATCTCAAAAAGAAAAAAATTGAATTGCATTTTTCGACCGGAAGTCAGATCTGCGAATTCTGGAATCAGAAACGGACAAAAGTCTCTTTTTTTTAACCACAGTAAAAATGTTTGAAATGGGGTTTTTCTGTGGTAGAATATGCGATTTAAGAACGATAGTGAAGGATAAAATGCGATATCTTGAAGAGAAAAAAATGTGAGTCGAATTTTTCAACCGGAAGTCGAATCTGTAAATTCTGGTATCAGAAACGGACATAAGCCACTTTTTTTAACCACAGTAAAAATGTGTTTGAAATGGGAGTTTTCTGTGGTGGAATATGTTGGTTGAAAAGATACTGAAGGATAAAAATCGATATCTCGAAAAGAAAAAAATTGAGTTGCATTTTTCTTTAGAAATCTGACTGGAAGTCAGATTTCTAAATTCTGGAATCAGAAACAGACGAAATTCTTTTTTTAATCCCATGAAAAATGTTTAAATGGGTGTTTTCTGTGGTGGAATATGCCACTTGAAAATGATAGTGAAGATTAAAAATCGATATCTCGAAAATAAAAAAATTGAGTTGCAATTTCCAACCGGAAGTCAGATCTGTGAATTCCAGAATCAGAAACAGCCAAAAGTCACTTTTAAAAAAAATCCCAGTAAAAATTTTACATTATATATTTAAAACAATATAGATTCTTTATATTCTCAATATATAATTATTTTTCACTTGAGGATTAATAAAAATCAATATTTTTTTTTACCACTTCACCAGATCGATAGATAGATATTTATTTAGTGCTCTAGCACTAAATAAACTCTGTCCTCTGGCACGCAAATCTCAAATACATCAAATATACAAAAATAATAAAAATAAGCCTCGACATAAAAAATAAAAAAATAAAGATAAAGGTAGTAATAGAGAACAAACTGCAGTTGCATAGTCTGTGAAACTGTCATCAAACTTGTGCACCCCTCTGAGAGGTGTACACAAGTCGATGTAATTGAGAAGCCCCAATAAAGAGCTGGAAATGTCGGTGGCTCGTGCGACGAGCACAGTTTTCCGTTCCTTATATTGCTCAAGAGCGCATCTCTCTTAAATAAACTCTCGATCGTCAGTTCCTCCTTCCTGTTGTATCCGAAGGTTAAACTTGGGGAATCAACGAAATTGCTTAGCCGGAAGTGTGTCTTTACTTTTATTTTTTATTTTTTTTTTTTACCACGTTAGTAACTGCAGTTTTATCGCGGAAGTTACAATTCGCTTTTTATTATGATAGATTGATGAGAGACGACACACACACGTATAATTATAATTTCGAGTGTAATGAACTGCTCGTTAAAGCTCATATACGAAGAGGCTCTTGAATGAGAAAAAAAAAAAGCGAAATAGTGCGAATTCGAGGAGAATGAGTCAGGGCAAAATTATAACGGGAATTCTCCTCCCAGTCTTCAATGTTCCACTCGATAATTGATGAGCTCTAACCAGGCACGAGTCTGACCACGAGGTCAGATAAACCTAGAAAGAAAGAAAAAAAATTTCGTTCATTACATCATACATAAATCGAATTAGCGTGATACTAATTGTTAAAAATAAATAGAATAACAAGTATAAAGTAAATTAGGCATTATTTTTCGCGTTTTACAAAGCTATCTCTATCAGGAATTATGTTATTTAATTTTTGGCTTCCTCATAGACGAAGCTTTGTAAAACGCGAAAAATAATGAGGAAGCAATGTGCAAGGTTCTACTTTGCATCCTTGTTTTAATTAGATAAATGTACATGTTGTGGATTCGCTTTTTCTATTTCGTTATTGCGTTATTTCGTGATTATTAGAGCGTTTCCGAAAGTGAATGTGATAATGTATATTTTAAAAAATAATTCAACATTCCATAAAATAAAAAATTTCATACCGTTCGTCACTAAACTATACATATATAATGGCTGAATATTGTTTCATTTATATACAAAATTTGAGCTCGCTATCTTAAGTTTTGCAAAAGTTACAATAGAGCGATAATGTCAATTTTTTGAAAAATTCAAAACATCATAAAATTTTACCGGTTGAACCGATCTTAACCAAATTCAATGGCGATCACCGGCGTATGAAAGCTCACATTCATACCAATTTTAAGATAAATATCTCAAAAATTGAAAGAGTTATCGCGTAAACAGACATTTTTCAAAAAATTAAAAAACGCGTAATTATTTAACGATGAAGTGGATTTTAACAAAAATCTGTATGAACAATGAGGCTTGATCCCTCTATGTATGGTCCAAATTTCAGCTTGATATCTCGAGGCATTCCCGAGTTATAAAGGTTTACATTTTTCCACACACACACACACACACACACACACACACACACACACACACACACACACACACACACACACACACACACACACACACACACACACACACACACACACACACACACACACACACACACACACACACACACACACACACACACACACACACACACACACACACACACACACACACACACACACACACACACACACACACACACACACACACACACACACACACACACACACACACACACACACACACACACACACACACACACACACACACACACACACACACACACACACACACACACACACACACACACACACACACACACACACACACACACACACACACACACACACACACACACACACACACACACACACACACACACACACACACACACACACACACACACACACACACACACACACACACACACACACACACACACACACACACACACACACACACACACACACACACACACACACACACACACACACACACACACACACACACACACACACACACACACACACACACACACACACACACACACACACACACACACACACACACACACACACACACACACACACACACACACACACACACACACACACACACACACACACACACACACACACACACACACACACACACACACACACATTTTTTCTAAATCACTTTTCTCGACGTTTTGGCCCGTTGAATGAAATCTCGAAAAAAAAAAATTTTCATGAAAACAAAGCTTCCTCTATGAGGAAGCAAAAAATATAATTGTGACAGTTCTTTACCTGCATACAATAAATTATTGTTACCCTCATCATTTAGTTCAATAGACTCAATTCGTAATTTCAATTTTTTTGAAAGTTTTTATCAAATTTACCCCATGAGAATTAACGTAGTTGAAATATATGCGAAAAAAATGCTTTATATTGAATATTTCCGCACGCAAATATCTGTTATGTACATATTTTTATATATTTTATATACCACATAACATATGATTGGCACTTTGTAAACAACGGAAAATTTTCAATCAGATAAAAGAACGAGACTTGATAAAACTTCGATGCCAGTCACGAAAATCGTTTTATAAATTCTCCTCTCCAGATTTGTGACTGCGGAAGTGTGACGAAATTTAAAAAAAGTCATTTCCCTCTTTGCTAGAGTATTAAAGGCTTATCTGATAGAAAACTTTCCGCTGATATGCTATGCAAATACGTTTATTGAATTATGTCCCAAACAGAAGTTTGGAAATAATGCTTTGTGTCAAGTTCATCGCTGAATAAGAAAATGAGTTTGCTTATTAAGCAACCAATCAGTTTTGTATTGCATTGCCTTCCACACAATAATAACAACGATACGTTATCGATAATAATGGACCGGCATATATATGGGACTTTCCATACCAAATCGACCAGGCCGTCACACTCGACCTCGTGGATATGTTTCATAATTTTTTATATGATTCTTCTGACTCAAAATAACATTCATGATTTTTTTCAAAATTTTTAAACCAAATTTGAGTACGCTACAATTTGTTTTTTTTCAAACACTTTGAGGGCCGTATTTTAAAAATCGTAAAAAATTCTCAAAAATCTGGTATCAGAACCTCGCGGAATTGGTTCATAATTTTTTATATGATTCTTCTCACTCAAAATAACAGTCATGATTTTTTTCGAAATTTTTAAATCAAATTTGAGTACGCTATAATTTTTTTTCAAAAATTTCTGGGGCCGTAATTTAAAAATCTGAAAAAATTCTCAAAAATCTGGTATCAGAACCTCGCGGAATCGGTTCATAATTTTTTATATGATTCTTCTGACACAAAATAACAGTCATGATTTTTTTCAAAATTTTTAAACGAAATTTTGAGTACGCTATAATTTTTTTTTCAAACATTTTGAGGGCCGTAATTTAAAAATCTGAAAAAATTCTCAAAAATCCGACATAAAACATGAAAATTTTTGGCACTAATTTGATGTTGTCCAGGATTTTTTTTCCTTTGAATTCGAATTTTAACAAACGATCTCTAAAAAAAGAAAAATCATTTAACGTTTTTTTTTGTGAATTTGCGAAGGCACCTAATTATTCATTTTTTTCCTGGAAAAAATGTGTTTTTTTTTTAAATCTTTCGAACGCCGATCGTTGTCAAAATTCATCTGGTAGTAAAAAAAAATAAAATAAAAATTTATAAAAAATGTAAAAAAAGCTTCAAGAGGAAGAAAAATCTCGGACATCACCGAATTAGTGCTAAAAATTTTCATTTTTGAGAATTTTTTCAGATTTTTAAATTACGGCCCCAAAAAATTTTAGAAAAAAAGTTATAGCACACTCAAATTTAGTTTGAAAATTTTTCAAAAAAATCATGAATGTTATTTTGAGTTAGAAGAATCATATAAAAAATTCTGAAGCATATCCACGAGGTCGAGGGCCTCAGCCTGGTCGATTTGGCATGGAATGCCTCATATATACTGCTCTTTGCCTTCCCGTACAATGGTCTCGTATTTTGCCACAACGATAGACATTTACCCACTGTTCGAGTTAGCAGCAAAGTGTTATCTCTGACGAGTCAACTGGAGCTTGAACCTCAAAGTTCATCGCGGGATGAAAGAAAGACGTGCATGTACCGCTCGAGGTACATGATGATTTTATGAAGCGTCTTATTTCCGTGCGATAAAAATGCCAAAGCGATACAAAAGAAAAAACAGTGAGGGAGCAAACATCATTCAACAGAATTTTCCAAATACATTCCAAACACCCTCAAAAAAATAACAATCTAGTTAACGTAACGGAACTAAATTTAACTAACGTTTCAATTTGCGTTAACTAAAATGTTTCTACCATTAAATAAATATATATTTCATTGAAATCTGCAGTATATTTATTTCAAATAAATTTACTTATTTCAACCCTTATAAAATAATATAATAATAAATATATATATAATATATATATATATGATTATATATATAATAATCAAATTTATTGAATATTTAATATGAAATATAATTTTTATTCACCCATTATCAACTAAACGTTGATTTGAATTAAAAATAAAATTAAATAATGAATAATCAAATTTATTGAATATTTAATATTGGCAAATAGAATTTTAATTATATTGCCAATATTAAATATTCAATAAATTTGATTATACATTATTTAATTTTATTTTTAATTTAAATCAACGTTTAATTGATAATATTGGGAGAATGAAAATTATATTTACCACTACTAAAACATGATCATGAAATTAATTAGTTTTCATATTGTTAATACTGAGTATAATTTAAAAAAAAAATTAATACTCGACGAAAATAAAATAATTCGTTTAAAATAAATTAGGTGGATTTTAAAGCAAGGAAATTGATTTGCGTTCACTGCAATTTAATTCGGTCTACTAGATCTTCAGCTGGTTGTGCTCATGAAAGGAAAATTCACAACGTTCACTCCCGGGAAGCTCAGTCGCGTTAGGATCCACCCACGCTTCGAACACCGACGGTTATTTATAATTATGTTGCACGGAAAGGTGACGACGAGGCAACGACTACAACGCATGAAATAAGAAAACGTTGAAACTGCCAATCACGATTTATAAGCGCCTTGCAAGTAACAAGCTTGCTTGTTACTTAATTTAATAAAAGCCACGGAATATAATTATTACGTTTGATTTCCTTGTGCCTTTCACTTAATGTTGTCTCCGCTATTACAACTATTGATTAAAGTTCTAACTAGTTCATTACTTTCGAATTCAATTTCGAATATATGTTTGTTTATTATTTTTTTAAGTATTTATTTAATATAAATAAATAATAAATAAATAAATAAATAAATAAATAGTTTATTGCTTCTCTAGAATACATGTGATTCTTATAGCAAGGGGGGGGGGGGGGGTGGGTTTTCTTTTTGCAGATATAAACATAAATTAACTTAAATTCACACAATGAAAAAAAAAAAAAAAAAATCTCAACCTAACGACTCCGTATCAGCTGCTATGATTCGTTACTTATATTTATTTAATATAAAACAATTTTATTTAATATATATTAAATATATTTTTTGATGTCTTATAGGATTTATTGTTTTCGAATTCAATCTATTTGTTCGTTTATTATTATTTTTTTAAATATTTATTTAATATAATACAATTTTATTTAATATATATTAAATATTTTTTTATATCTCATAGGAATTATTGTTTTCCTGAAAAAAGGAAACAATGTGCCATATTCTACTTTTCATGCATATTTTAAATGAAAAACGGAATTTAAGAAAATTTTTGGTCGTCCAGAAATAATAAAGAAAATTCAAATTTATATTTCTAAGATTCTCATCATTTTACCATCACTTAATATTATTTCATTTACGTAGAAAAATTGCGCTTCTTGCTTTATAAGGAAGCAATAAATTCTATTCAATTTTTTATTAACTGATTTCTTATTCATATTATTATTAACATGAAGTAACGATTTAAAAATCAATTAAAATGTAATTACTAGTTAATTACTTTCGAATTCAGTCTGTTTATTTTTGTCAATATTTATTTGATATAATTCAAGTTTATTTAATATACATTAAATATTTTTTTATATCTCATAGAAATCACTGTTTTCCTGAAAAAAGGAAACAATGTGCCATATTCTACTTTTTATGCATATTTCAAATGAAAAACGGAATTTAAGAAAATTTTTGGACGTCCAGAAATAATAAAGAAAATTCAAATTTATATTTCTAAGATTCTAATCATTTTACTATCACTTAATATTATTTCATTTACGTAGAAAAATTGCGCTTCTTTCTTTATGAGGATACAATAATTTTTATTAAATTTTTTTATTAACTGATTTCTCATTCATATTATTCTTAACACGAAATAACGATTTAAAAATCAATTAGAATGTAATTATTAGTTAATTACTTTCGAATTCAATCTGTTTGTTTATTTTTTTCAATATTTATTTAATATAATTCAAGTCTATTCAATATATATTAAATATTTTTTGAGATCTCATAGAAATCATTTTTTACCTGAAAAAAGGAAACAATGTGTCATATTTCACTTTTCATGCATGTTTCAAATGAAAAACGGAATTTAAGAAAATTTTTGATCGTCGAGAAATAATAAAGAAAATTCAAATTTATATTTCTAAGATTCTCATCATTTTACCATCACTTAATATTATTTCATTTACGTAGAAAAATTGCGCTTCTTGCTTTATGAGGAAGCAATAATTTTTATTAAATTTTTTTATTAACTGATTTCTCATTCATATTATTCTTAACACGAAATAACGATTTAAAAATTAATTAGAATGTAATTACTAGTTAATTACTTTCGAATTCAATCTGTTTGTTTATTTTTTTTATATTTATTTAATATAATACAATTTTATTTAATATATATTAAATATTTCTTGATATCTCACAGAAATCATTGTTTTCCTGAAAAAAGGAAACAATGTGCCATATTCTACTTTTCATGCATATTTCAAATGAACAACGGAATTTAAGAAAATTTTTGGTCGTCGAGAAATAATAAAGAAAATTCAAATTTATATTTCTAAGATTCTAATCATTTTACTATCACTTAATATTATTTCATTTACGTAGAAAAATTGCGCTTCTTGCTTTATGAGGAAGCAATAATTTTTATTAAATTTTTTTATTAATTGATTTCTCATTCATATTATTCTTAACACGAAATAACGATTTAAAAATTAATTAGAATGTAATTACTAGTTAATTACTTTCGAATTCAGTCTGTTTATTTTTGTCAATATTTATTTAATATAATTCAAGTTTATTTAATATACATTAAATATTTTTTTATATCTCATAGAAATCATTGTTTTCCTGAAAAAAGGAAACAATGTGCCATATTCTACTTTTTATGCATATTTCAAATGAAAAACGGAATTTAAGAAAATTTTTAGACGTCCAGAAATAATAAAGAAAATTCAAATTTATATTTCTAAGATTCTCATCATTTTACCATCACTTAATATTATTTCATTTACGTAGAAAAATTGCGCTTCTTGCTTTATGAGGATGCAATAATAATTTCTATTAAATTATTTATTAACTGATATTATTCTTAACACGAAGTAACGATTTAAAAATCAATTAGAATGTAATTACTAGTTAATTACTTTCGAATTCAATCTGTTTATTTTTGTCAATATTTATTTAATATAATTCAAGTTTATTAAATATATATTAAATATTTTTTTATATCTCATAGAAATCATTTCTATTAATTTTTTTGTTAACTGATTTCTCATTCATATTATTATTAACACGAAGTAACGATTTAAAAATCAATTAAAATGTATGCATGATGAATTCTTTCCAAGTTCAAGTATCAATGATATATTCGGCTCAATGCGTCGACTACCTCTTGATGCTATTATTGATGCTCGTGTCTAAAATCACCTAAGAGGTGCAACCATGTGAGATTACCAACTGGCAGTAACTACCGCTCAGTCTCGTGCACGACAGTAATGCACTTACGAAAGAGTCTATACCCAGTCGAATATGTAACTTTCTTCGGATATAGGTCAGTGACCTTGCGGCCGAGTCGGTGGCACTGTTGGTATGTTTGTATATCTGGTCGATTACCTTTTTATAAGTACATTGTTACATTATTGCAACAAGAACAAATGCCCTGGCAGCGATTGCTTCATTTTATTTATAAGACAATCATTCGTCAGATCAGCCGTTTTTTTTATTACAATTTGGACAATAAATGTTCATTAAGAAATATTCAAAATTATTTAATTATTCTTTAGCGAAAATGTACCAATTTTTTTTGATGATTTGAAATAATATTTACCAACTTTTTTTTCATTCATTTTAAAATGAAATTTTTCCAATTTTTTTTCATTTACCTTTTTATCGAAAAAAATGAACTAATTTTTTTTCTCTATTTTCAGTGGAATTTTATTAAATCACTGTCAGATCAACAATTATTTTTATTGCAATTTGGATAATAAATGTTCATTAAGAGATATTCAAATTTATTTAATTATTCTTTAGCAAAAATGTACCAATTTTTTAAAAATGATTTGAAATAATGTTTATCAACTTTTTTTTTTCATTTTTAAAATGAAATTTTTTTTCATTTAGCTTTATCGATAAAAATGACCCAATTTTTTTCCTCTATTTTCAGTCGAATTTTATTAAATCACTGTCAGATCAGCCACTTTTTTAATTGCAATTTGGATAATAAATGTTCATTAAGAAATATTCAAATTTATTTAATTATTCTTTAGCGAAAATGTACCAATTTTTTAAAAACGATTTGAAATAATATTTATCAACTGTTTTTTTTATTTTTAAAATGAAATTTTTCCAATTTTTTTCATTTACCTTTTTATCGATAAAAATGAACTAATTTTTTTTCTCTATTTTCAGTGGAATTTTATTAAATCGCTGTCAGATCAGCCATTTTTTTATTGCAAATTAAATAATAAATGTTCATTAAGAAATATTCAAATTTATATAATTATTCTTTAGCGAAAATGTACCAATTTTTTAAAAATGATTTGAAATAATATTTACCAACTTTTTTTCATTCCTTTAAAAATTAAATTTTTGCAATTTTTTTTATTTACCTTTATCGATAAAAATGACCCAATTTTTTTCTCTATTTTCAGTAGAATTTTATTAAATAACTGTCAGATCAGCCATTTTTTTATTGCAATTTGGATAATAAATGTTCATTCAGAAACATTGAAATTTATTTAATTATTCTTTAGCGAAAATGTACCAATTTTTTTTAATGATTTGAAATTTTTAATGATTTTAATGATTTACCAACTTGTTCTCTCTTTTTAAAATGAAATTTTTCCAATTTTTTTTCATTTACCTTTATCGAAAAAATGACGCAATTTTATTTTCTCTATTTTCAGTGGAATTTTATTAAATCTGTGTCAGATTAGCCACTTTTGTTATTGCAATTTGGGCAATAAATGTTCATTAAGAAATATTCAAATTTATTTCATTATACTTTAGCGAAAATGTACCAATTTTTTTTTCATTTACTTTTATCGATAAAAATGACCCATTTTTTTCCTGTATTTTCAGTCCAATGTTATTCATTTTTTTTTCTATTGCTTTTACCCGTAAAATCGAATCAATTTTTTCCAATCATTATTCTTACCGCGATTGGATAATTACGGTAATTTTCATAACGACGTGCAAACTCGATTAATTATCTTTCCGTATTAATAACTTTGGGGGCGCGATAGATGACGAGGATGACGCAATCACGGAGAGAAGCCGAAACGGCGAAGAACACCTGCTAAACCTCGTAGCCGGCGCAAGCTTGACTGCCTCGAAGTACGCCAATGAAATGTAGGTCACGTGATAGAAAAAGAAGAAAAAAACCATTCACATTTTTTCATCATAGTAGGATTTAAAAAAAAATAAAGACATCCATAAAGTCTCCGAAACTGCACAAAGTACAATACAGAAAACGCATAAAAACTCCAGCGATGTTTCGCTATTTTCCAAATTAAAAAAACGTTATAAATTCATGCAAAAAAATATAATCTATACGTAGCTTGAATTTCGCAAATTTTTTTTTAAGCTTACGACAAAAAAATATTAGCGTCGTAGCGAAAAATCGAAGAGATAAATAAAACTGCGAAAAATCGATCGATAATCGATCAAACCGGCATGGATTCGATGCATTACGATCCACTTTACGTGCACATTGCGGCGAAACGGCGTGCAAACCGAACGAGGCCTGGCGCGAATATCGATTTGATAGCGGGGTCGCAGATTTTCTCCCTCTTTCGCCTCTCTTTCACTCTCTCTCTCTCTTTTTCCACACACGATTTCGCTATCTCAGCATGAATCGCTGTCAATTTTGACCTATAATTACCCAAATTAACTCAAACTAACGACGTGTATCTGCATAATGTACAGAAATCTATTCTACGATCTTGCTACGTTGCATCCTCTTGCATATCGAAGTTCCCCATAGGTCCGAAATATCAGTTACGTGTTACATCATTCAGAAGATGTGCGCGCAGCGTGTATTCCGAAAAGTGCGCGGCGCGCGATGTGCTGCAGAAAAGGCGGCTGAGTTCGCTCGTCTTATTGCCGGTTGTATATCGCGCTGCACTGTTCGCGTTCTCCACGTGGTCGCACACGCACGATATTTAGCCAGACTGACGAAACCGATAACATAGTTAGCACTTGATTTTTGTCTTCAAAAACTTCTTATCCACGCGATTATAATTCAGTCTCTTATATCATGAAATCCGTTCATACAAAAATCTCGAATTAAACGTAGTTTTTAAGTAAATCGTATTAAAGTGTGACAAAATCCCAGGTAACAAGTACCAAATTCTTACCTGCAGCGTAAAATTAATCTTCTTTCCCGGCTGGTAAAGGAAGTATGTTTTATTCTCGTTGCACCCACAATTGCAGGTCACTCACGACTCGAAAGATAATAAAAAAACTAAAAACTGGTATTTTGGAATTGACAAATTGAAAAGGGAAGCTTTTTTTTGTTGTTTTTTATTCGATAAGCCCAGCGTGCCGGCAAAAGCTGTGAACGTTTACGAATTTTTATTACGCGAATGGACTTTTGGGGCTAAGTTTGTGTCCCTCGTGCTTGAGCCGCGCACGCTGGCAAGAATAAAACTGAAAGCGTCTGGTGTAGTCCAAGCCGAACTGAGCGTCGCGGTGCTCAGCGCTGCTTGGTTCTCTACCCGTAAACCGACGGTTCGACGCACACACGAAAGTGGAGGTGGTTGAGAAGAGAGGCAACGAGACAGGGCGCGCGATCGTGGCACGAGCGGAGGGCGGACGGCGCCTCGCAACATCGGGGGAAACGCGGTCTCGAATTGTCAACATTGACCACCAGAGGAGCGCGTTACGTTTCCCGGCATCTCCTCCAATTATCTACTATTCGACTCATTTTTTTTACTCCTCTTTTGCCCCTTCCCCTCCACACTACCTCGCCACATATTTGCCTTTGTAATATTTGTTCTCTTGGAAACTGTGATATGCGAACGCATTAAAAATTCGAATGTTGCATCTACAGTAGAAACTCTTTTTCTTTACATCGATTTTAATAAAAATATAGTTTCTCCTTCGCGTCGAAACTTAAAAAAAGAAACGGAAAATAAAAATTTGTTTTATAAATAATAGTGAAAGATCTGAAGATCTGAAATGGATGAATATATTAATATATTGAATTATGAATAATCGAGTAAGACGTTTTTAAGATGTTAATTAAATTTTCGTTTTCTGAGTAAGCGATGATCGTTTTAGATAGTTTTTAAATGAAAATCTTGAGAAAAATAAATAAATCGTGAAAATTAAGATTCCACAAAAATATTTGTAAATTCAAAGGAACAAACGAACATTAATCTTCTTTTGCAACGATTCGTAAGGGTTTTTGTATGGAGTGACGAGGGTTCGGAGATTTTGTTAAGGTTAAGTAAATTATGGTGTAAATGGTACTCGAAATGTAATGTGAATTATGTTGTACGTCGCGCTTCTATAGTCAGGTCAATGTCAAACGCTCGTTGAGTTGGGCTCGAGTGGGTTCTTCTGTTGCTCGACTCGTAGTTATAGGACAGTTTCTAGGAATATGTTGTACGGGCATTTAGCATCTGGCGCGCGGGTGTTTAATGGTGGATCGTCGGGCACCGCAGAGCAGTCGCGCCATGCTATGCGTGTCTCAGGTACTAAGACTTGGCTGACTAACTGACGAAATCGCAAGGAAGGTTTGCGCGCGATCGATGGCTTCGCGAATTCAGTTTATTCTTGACTCGTAGGTTTGAAATATCGAGCAAGTGAGTATCGAAGTAAGAGCAACCGTTTTTTTTCGGTAATTCAATCAATTTTGCTTCCCCATAACGAAAATTTTCATAAAAATAATAATTTTCGAGATTTTTAAGTCAAGGTACTCAGAATAGTCAAAAACATCGATCATAGGACTTCGAAATTTCTATCACCTACAACTCGAGAACCGTTCAACCGATTGAGCTCAAATTTCGTACACTAGTAAAGAATCAGTTTGTCTTTGATTGTTGCCATTTTTTTTTTACAAAATGGATGCGGGAATTTCCATTTTATAGCTTTTTACTTTTTTTTAATTTCAGAAAAAGATTATTAATCCTCTAGTTTTTTGTAAAATTTGGAGGCACATTTAATGTTATTTGGCTTCTTTACAGAGCTAAAATTTTGTAAAAAGATAAAAATAATTAGGAGACAATATGCGAAGTTCTACTTTGCATTCTCGTTTTTTCTTTTTCACAGCGGGATTTTTTGCTATTGGATATTTCTTTTTACTTTTTTTTCAGAAAAAGATTGTTAATCCTCTAGTTTTTTGTAAAATTTGATGGCACATTTAATGTTATTTGGCTTCTTTACAGAGCTAAAATTTTGTAAAAAGATAAAAATAATTAGGAGACAATATGCGAAGTTCTACTTTGCATTCTCGTTTTTTTTCTTTTTCACACCGGGATTTTTTGTTATTGGATATTTCTTTTTACTTTTTTTTTTAGAAAAAGATTGTTAATCATCTAGTTTTTTTGTAGAATTTGGAGGCACATTTAATGTTATTTGGCTTTTTTACAGAGCTAAAATTTTGTAAAAAGATAAAAATAATTAGGAGACAATATGCGAAGTTCTACTTTGCATTCTCGTTTTTTTTCTTTTTCACAGCGGGATTTTTTGCTATTGGATATTTCTTTTTACTTTTTTTTTCAGAAAAAGATTGTTAATCCTCTAGTTTTTCGTAAAATTTGGAGGCACATTTAATGTTATTTGGCTTCTTTATAGAGCTAAAATTTTGTAAAAAGATAAAAATAATTAGGTGACAATATGCGAAGTTCTATTTTGCATTCTCGTTTTTTCTTTTTCACAGCGGGATTTTTTGCTATTGGATATTTCTTTTTACTTTTTTTTCAGAAAAAGATTGTTAATCCTCTAGTTTTTCGTAAAATTTGGAGGCACATTTAATGTTATTTGGCTTCTTTACAGAGCTAAAATTTTGTAAAAAGATAAAAATAATTAGGAGACAATATGCGAAGTTCTACTTTGCATTCTCGTTTTTTTCTTTTTCACCGCGGGATTTTTTGCTATTGGATATTTCTTTTTACTTTTTTTTTCAGAAAAAGATTGTTAATCCTCTAGTTTTTTGTAAAATTTGGAGGCACATTTAATGTTATTTGGCTTCTTTATAGAGCTAAAATTTTGTAAAAAGATAAAAATAATTAGGTGACAATATGCGAAGTTCTACTTTGCATTCTCGTTTTTTCTTTTTTTTTGCAGCGGGATTGTTTGCTATTCGATATTTCTTTTTACTTTTTTTTTCAGAAAAAGATTGTTAATCTTCTAGTTTTTTGTAGAATTTGGAGGCACATTTAATATTATTTGGCTTCTTTACAGAGCTAAAATTTTGTAAAAAGATAAAAATAATTAGGAGACAATATGCGAAGTTCTACTTTGCATTCTCGTTTTTTTTTTTTCACAGCGGAATTTTTTGCTATTGGATATTTCTTTTTACTTTTTTTTCAGAAAAAGATTGTTAATCCTCTAGTTTTTCGTAAAACTTGGAGGCACATTTAATGTTATTTGGCTTCTTTACAGAGCTAAAATTTTGTAAAAAGATAAAAATAATTAGGAGACAATATGCGAAGTTCTACTTTGCATTCTCGTTTTTTCTTTTTCACAACAGGATTTTTTGCTATTGGATATTTCTTTTTAAAAAAGATTGTTAATCCTCTAATTTTTTGTAAAATTTGGAGGCACATTTAATGTTATTTGGCTTCTTGAAAAAACTAAAATTTTGTAAAAAGCTAAAAATAATTAGGAGACAATATGCGAAGTTCTACTTTGCATTCTCGTTTTTTTTCTTTTTCACAACGGGATTTTTTGCTATTGGATATTTCAAACAGGCTCCCGAGATGGTGACCTTCACTGCATGACTCATTTCACAATTTCTGTCGAAGATATATATATATATAGTTCGAATAATGATTTGCAGAATAGCGATGCTGGACATTGTTCACCGGTTTTGTATCGGATGCGTTTCGATTGCCAATGATGCATGTAGAAGTGGCAGTTGAGAATAATTGTAAAATTAACAAAGATATCTATATACGAATAGACAAGGAAAAATACCTCAACCTACCGTTTAAGCTGTTGGCGTCTTGACAAAGCAATGTGTCCGCCTCGTGGATATAAGATTTCAAGAGTTCGGACATTTATTACTAATTTTATCTCCTCATAGATGAAAATTTCTTTTTGTCATTTTAATATAATGTCTCTATCTCTAGTAGCAGATAAAACCTAAATTATAATCTAAATTAAAACATAAAACCTAAAAAACCTAAATATCTGCTACATCTCTAGTAGCAGATAAAACCTAAATTTTCAATATCAACACCAGCATGCCATACTTAAAAAATTTGAAAAAATTATGAAAAATACTTTGTTGAATATCAAAATTTTTTGGCTTAGAGCCAAAGTGTGGAAGATTTTTCTTTATGCAGTTTTTTAAGCTTTTTTTATTTTACAGATTTTAAAGATTAAGACTTTAGATTTTTTTTACATAGGTTCAACAATTTTCATATATTTCTTAATATTACATTAGTAATAGATTTTATTCAGATTTTTTAAATTATAAAAAAATGGAAAAAAAATCAATCTACTATGGACGACTTGTCAAACATTTCTGTATGTCGAACTGTATTTTACAGAATTTTTGCAGATTTTTAAATTATGGCATTCGATATGTCACTTTAAGAAAACATTTTTTTTTTAATTTGCATCTGGTGCATTTGGGGGTCTAACCAATCGCTCAAAAAATTACGAGCCAGATCAAGGAGGTCGAGAGTCAGACTCAGGTCGAATCGAGATGGAATGGCCTATATATAACTTTATATATATATTATTTTTTAATTTTTATATATAAATTTTATACACCTAAAACAATCGTGCACATCTTTCCAAAATTTGCGTATTTTATCCCATTTATGAACACATTTTCGACACAGAAAACTACATCGATCAGAGTTGATCAACACTCGAACAACTCCCGTTTTTTTTTGCCGGACGAGCAGTCAGGAATAAAAAAAAAATTTTAATTAGAAAAGTGGCTCAGTTGATAAAGATCAAAGTTGTAAATCCCCATTAATTCATGAGATATAGTTTACAGTACAATTTGTTTTGTAATTATGATTTCATAATAATAATACGTAGTGATTATAAAATAGAGTGTAAACATTTGAATAGCTGAAAAAAATACTAATTTTCGCTTTAATATTGCAAGAAATAGTGGAAAAAATGAAAGAAATAAGTAAAGCATTACTTATTTTTTTCCATTTTTTCAAAAGGATTACCGTGAATTTTTATTGAAAAATAATAATTTCTGCAGCCATTCCAAAGTTTAATCATCGTATTACAATCGCTACATGTTATTATTATAAAATCATAATTATAGAGCTGATCGTATCATCATCATTATTTCTATAAATATTAGGCATTTACAACTCTGATAAAGATACCTCACAGAAAAAATAAAGAAAAGAAGTGGAATTCGTTGTATTAATTATTGTAACTCTGAGTCACTCTATGGGGTGAAGAAAAGTATTTCGAATTACGGCGCATCAAACGAGCTCTGCCCACTCCAGCTTCAACGACGTCGACGTGATCGTCACATTCTGACGTCACGAGCCCCGTGAGCTCCCAGCAGCTTTTACTCAGGTCGACAAGTTTATTTTCGTAAAGCTTTATCCGCGCTGCGTTACGAGAGCTCATCGTTTATGGATATAGCAACCTAGATAGCCGACGGCGATAGTCAACGTCGTTTGCTATTATATACAATAGCAACGACAACAAAAAATGTATGACGCGTACTATGTACTTTGCTTCGCAGTATAATAATAAACATTATCGAAAATTCACGCTCGAGAAACCGATAGAACGACGATTCATCGACTCCTGCATTTCCAACCGGAAATTTCAGACGTTTTTGCCCAGACAAATCTGCTTTAAACCACCAAAAACAAAATTATGGGCATTTATTTAATGTAAATGTATATAAAACACTTTCATGGCTAAATGATTAAAGGATTATTAAGGTAGCTATGTCAGTACGCCTGAGTCATAGATACTAGCAACTATCGTCATCGAAGAATAAAATTATTCATTCTTTCTGCATATTCCACAATTAAATTCTAAAATAATAAAGTTTCATTCAATCATATTACGAAATTGTTTTCACGTGCGTAATTAATTTAATTATGTTATTAAAACTGATTTGACTTGTGTCTTGACTCGTCCGCCATTGGCTCTGTAAGCACACGACACATCGTGGCAACACTGCAATATCAACCGACTGTTCGACCGACATCGTATGTTACCGACATGAAACGAGGTTAGGTTTGGCGAATCTGCTCTGTCATGTCGAATTCTCCAAAAGAAAGACACGACGTTGGAGCGGCTCGCCGAAAAAGAAACGGCCAATTCATTACGCGTAAAGGAAAAGTGTGGTTCAACAACATTCAAGCAACAAAAAGACAGATACAATGAAAAATCGACGCAAGTGAAGTTTGATCAACAAATGAAAAATTCAAGAGTATCGATAGGTTAAAAAGTCCGATTTCAGATAATTACGTCGAATTTAGGATGAGAGCGATCATTTTCATTCATTTTCATTGCAGAACACTACCAGTATATACCGACCGATGGTAACTGTCGCGTATATAGCTGATGTGCAACGTTGCCAAACTTCGGCGCCATCTTGAACAGCTGGTAGAGATTGTTTTTGCACGACGCAATTTCTTGCAATTAACTTGCAATAACTCGCTGAATTGTCCGGTGACTACTACTTTTTATGGTCGTATCGGTTACTTTAAGATCTAACGAAAACGTAGAGCTGTTTAGATGTTTTGTATTTCATTTCTGAGATGCTTTTTTCTCTCTTCAATAGTCAATTTTTTATATTTCTCCATATAACGCCATGTATAAAACTCTGTTTTCAAAAGTTATTTACTTAATTAGATATCCGGTAACGTATCTCGTAATTCCTCACAAATAAAAGATAAATACTCAGACTACAAGATATAAAAAATTCGGACGTATCTAACGTGTTTGCCGTCGGGTTATAACTACCTTAAAGGATTATTAAGGTAGTTCTGTCGGTACGCCGGAGACATAAATCTCAGAGTCTATATGACATTAAAAAATAATCATACGCATCACTTTTACTGCCTCAATAATAATATAAAAAATAATCGAGAATCCTTCGAAATTGTCGTCATTAAATTAAAACGATTATTTGTAAATAGTTGATATGTTTAGTGCGGATTTGACTTCATTTTTACGATAATTAGGTTAGGACACGTCATTTGGCCCGGTATCGTACCCTTTGACCTTGGTTCAATTAAACATTATTCCGGAGACTTCACCTTTTTTCATGATGCATCAATTCCTGAATGATTTGCGAATCCGTAGTACTTTTTATTTTTTCTCTATCTTTGATCTAAGTATGTTAATTTTCGATTTAAAGATCAATTTTTCCAGCCCTCCCGTGAGTGCCGTGTAAAAAGATCGATTTTCAAATTTTAATTGTTCATTCAAATACTCGGTAAAAGCCTTCAAGATTTTGTACAAGTAAAATTGAATAGCTAAATTACAACATGTCAAAAATTCATGCATATGAGTTTGGATTGCCTTCACGACAGAACTACCTTAAGGGGATGCTGGAGTAGATTTTGATACCGACTTTGGTTGGTAAGTTTCCCGTTTAGGACACAGGTGGCGCCGACGTAATCTGTTTACTTTTGGCAAAAGATACCGAAACTCCCGAAAAGCAAAATGGCCGCACACCGTATGTCAACAGACCTTTGCTGTAAGATATAATTGTTTCTGGAAATTAGATATGTAAAATCAGACCGGACGTCAATTTTGTGATGATTTCTAAATATTCCAAAACCATCAGAATGTTAACTACACAAGCCAAATCCATATATAGTGTATACTACGGTCGTATTGCAGAGGCTCGGAGCTTTTGCCAAAAGTAAACAGACTACGTCAGCGCCACCTGTCTCCTAATGACGAAACTATATTCATGCTCTTTATCAGCTCTGAGCCTGTGCGAAAAGCAAACAGTCTTTGCAATCGTAGTATACACTATTCGTGGACTTGGTTTGTGTAATCGACATTCCGACGGTTTTGAAAGGTTCAAGAATAATCAAAGAATGGGTGTCTGGTCTGATTTAACACATCTGAGTTCCAGAAACGTTGATATCTTACCTCAAAGGACCTATTGACATTTCGAGCGGCCATATTGGTTTTTGAGAAGTTCAGTAATATACAATTTCTTACATTTCTTGTACGTTTTGAACAGTAATTCGACCGGACACCCAAGCATGAATGTTTTTATTACATCCCTGCAAAATTTGACGTATATTTGTAGCATATTTTCGATGAATAGTGTTTACTACGAAATCGCCTATTTTTACCGACTAAAGTCGGTAAAAAGAATCTATACCCCTTAAGGGGATGCTGGAGTAGATTTTGATACCGACTTTGGTTGGTAAGTTTCCCGTTTAGGACACAGGTGGCGCCGACGTAATCTGTTTAATTTTGGCAAAAGATACCGAAACTCCCGAAAAGCAAAATGGCCGCACACCGTATGTCAACAGACCTTTGCTGTAAGATATAATTGTTTCTGGAAATTAGATATGTAAAATCAGACCGGACGTCAATTTTGTGATGATTTCTAAATATTCCAAAACCAGCAGAATGTTAACTACACAAGCCAAATCCATATATAGTGTATACTACGGTTGTATTGCAGAGGCTCGGAACTTTTGCCAAAAGTAAACAGACTACGTCAGCGCCACCTGTCTCCTAATGACGGAACTATATTCATGCTCTTTATCAGCTCTGAGCCTGTGCGAAAAGCAAACAGTCTTTGCAATCGTAGTATACACTATTCGTGAATTTGGTTTGTGTAATCGACATTCCGACGGTTTTGAGAGGTTCAGGAATAATCAAAGAATGGGTGTCCGGTCTGATTTAACACATCTGAGTTCCAGAAACGTTTATATCTTACCTCAAAGGACCTGTTGACATTTCAAGCGGCCATATTGGTTTTTGAGAGGTTCAGTAATATACAATTTCTTACATTTCTTGTATATTTTGAACAGAAATTCGGCCGGACATCCAAGCATGAATGTTTTTATTACATCCTTGCAAAATTTGACGTATATTTATAGCATATTTTCGATGAATAGTGTATACTATGAAATCGCCTATTTTTACCGACCAAAGTCGGTAAAAAAATCTACTCCAGAATCCCCTTAAATGTATTGAATATTAGAATTCATGGGAAAAAAAATTCATACATGGGGCATTACAACTGAATTTTTCATGCTCTGACCCTGAAAAATTCAGATGGAATGCCCCATATATTATTCATAATTATTGCGATAATAATTATCGTATACCAAATGGTACATTACGATACGAGTTTAACTTTTTCAATCGCCACGAGTTAAGAAATAGTTTATTCAACGTGTATTGTACAAAATTTTATTTAGTTTCACTTTGGTTTTTTCGCTAATCACATTTCAATGATGTTGACAAGTTTCAAGTTGACAGAAGATTCTCAGCGCCTCATTATCATCACTGGCTCATCGACCTTGTTGCAATTGATCCTGAAGCATCGGTAGTCGCAACGCGTCGGCTGATAAAAAGTAGAGCACCTGCTGACGGCCGTAAACAAGCGATATGAAGAGACACGGTAGAAACATCGTCTCGATGTCGCCAAGTGCAGAAGACAGTAATTCATTATATTACATGAGAGAAGAAGACGAAACTCGTAAAATTAAAGTTGTGCGTTGCATCGCCGTAGATTCGTCTGACGCAACTAACGTTTCGTTGGGAATCATTGTTGCGCGTAGAATAGAGAAGTTCAGGCTCAACTGCTGAAATTGACTGATCGAGCGATCACCAATTATGTCTTATATTGCGTAGAACCCTCGTAGTATCCGAAGAAAGAGGCACTCGGAGTGAGATGATACAGACTCGATATTGAATAATCGAAATTGGCCAAACATTTGATCGTACAATTGATTAACCTTGCTCTTTTGTTGTAGCTAATGCTTCGATGATGTCCCGCTGTTGGCGCTCCCTTCATTTACTCCCCAATGGCCTACTGCGGCTAACTTCAAGTGGTTAATAATTAATATTCGAGAAGTTAGTTATTTAAGCTTTAAACTGTATTTATAAAAATAGTTATTTTTTATGTTTTGATTTTTCTACGACTTTTGAAAACATAAGGGGCATTCCATCCCTGATGGGGCGACCTCACCGATTTGGCTCGTAATTTTTTGTACGGTTGGTTAGAGCCTCATTTTTTTAAAGGGACATATCGAATGCCATTATTTAAAAATCTGAAAAAATTATGAAAAATACTTTGTTGAATATCAACATTTTCTAGCTTATAGCTAAAGTGGACCAAATTTTTCTTCTGACAGTTTTTAAGCTTTTTTGATTTTAAAAAATTGTGAAAAAATAGAAAGAAAAATGAATCTACTACTGGCGATTGGTCAAACGTTTATTTATGTAAACTCGGATTTTTTAGATTTTTTTCAGATTTTTATGAACTAAGACTACTCCAGCACCATACGCGCTACTTTATAACATAATTAGAAAATTATGACATGCCAATTAGATAATTATGGCAAAATTATAGTAGTTTGATTTTTTTTCTATTTTTTAATAATTTTTTAATCAAAAAATTTTAAAAACTATTTGAAGAAAAATCTTCTACATTTTGGCTCTAAGCTAGAAAATTCTTAGATTCAACAAAGTATTTTTCAGAATTTTTTCAGATTTTCAAATTATGGCATGCTGGTCTAGAATGTGGCATATATGGTGCTGAAATAATCTTAGTTCAGAAAAATTTGACAAATTCCTAAAAATCTCAAAAAATTCTAAAAAATCCGAGTAAAATACATAAATAAGCGTTTGACCAATCGCCTGTAGTAGATTAATTTTTTTTCTATTTTTCCATAATTTAAAAAAATCAAAAAGCTTAAAAACTATAAGAAAAATTTTGCCCACTTTGGCTATAAGCTAGAAAATTTTGATATTTAACAAAGTATTTTTCAGAATTTGTTCGAATTTTTAAATTATGGCATTCCACATGTCACTTTAAAAAAATATTTTAAAAAATTGCATAGAAAAAATGAAAAAATAAAATCTGGTGCATTTGACGGTCTAACCAATCCTGCAAAAAATTTCGAGCCAAATCGGGAAGGTCGAGGGTCAGACCCAGGTCGAATCGGGATGGAATGCCCCATAAATATCGATAGGCAAATTTTGAAAGTCTGTAAAAATTCTAGAAAATCTTTCGTCAATTTTTTTTTTTTCAGAAAAAAAACTTACTTTATGGATCTGAAAAAACGTCGTTTATTTCGATGCTAGTTTGACATAATGTTCTGGGAATACTCAGGATGATATAGTCAGTATTTCCGTAGTAAAAACATAAAAAAGCATCCGAAACCGTAATGATAATAGTAAGAATAAATCATCGAAATTGGGCAAATATTTGATCGAACAGTCGATTAGCCTCGTTATTATATGTACGAACGGTTCGCTGATTGCCCGCTGTTGGTGATATTGGCGCTCCCTTAATTTCGACCTCGATGGCCCACCGCGGTTGACTTCAAGTGGCTAATAATTAAAATTCCAGACGTTAGTCGTTTGCGCTTGAGCCGGCGAAATTGTAGGCTCTCGATTAGCCACGAGGCTCTACGAGCTCTCGTGAGAGTCGAATTTTGTGCTCAGTTAAAAGAAGAACGAATAAACAAACACAGAGGCGTAGTAAACAAAGAGTGACTCACGTGCTTAGTTCCCTCGACAAGGCGATTATTCGACTGCTTATCGATCTTACTATTACGAGTTTCAGTTCACCTTTCTCTTTGGACCCTGTAGAAAGTCCTGTAAAACAATTATCGAAATTATTTTTCCTGGAAACAATTTGCGCCGTGCGGAAAGTACGTGAGGAATGCCGTGAAATGCACCAGTCGATTTATTATTTCGCTTGATTGCACATTGAACAAAAAAAAAAAAACAACAAAAAAATCAGTTGCCTTGCGTTCGAAATGGAAGAGAATGTAGAACGGTATGCAAATCCCGAGCGACGACCTCGCTTCTTTTGTGTCAGTGAATAAGAGTAAAACTTTTCTCCCGTGGCCCATGACTCGAGGACCCGTCATTTCAATTGGGCAATCGGCGCTATCGGATCGTCTAATATCGTACGAACTCAGATTAATTTAATTCGTAACTTGGCGTCGACGCAATCTAGCTAAATATTTGCGTACGCTTGGCAAAACGCGTGTAGCAATATCAGTCTTATTACTGTCGCTTTATTTTTTCTGCAACGTTAGATACACGTGCTGAGTATAAGATATATTATACCGGTGCATAAGATATATTATAGTGGTTTCGGACGATGATAAGCGACGAAGACGTACTAGGTTTCCTCTTGAATGGTTTGTCATGCATTTGTGGCTCGCTTCGGATTTATGAACGTGAAAGAAATCTGTGGTCGAGTGAAACACTGAGACACTGTCACATATATTCAATAATAAAGACCATTAACCTAAAAAAAAAAAATTTCGATGTACTCAACTTGCAATGGAATAAAACTTGTGATTAAAAATGTATGTGCAAAGTATTTTCATGAAAAAAAACTGAATACTTTTCGAAACTTAAAATTTTTCATTTCGCCAATAATTACGAAAATTTCAGATGTATTATTCTTTTTAAAAAGTTTTTAATATTTAATACGCTTAATAATTCCTTAATCATCTTTAGAGCACTTTTTGAGCGAGTGTCCAATGTACGAACCAGTGAGAATACAATTTTTATCTATACCAAACCCGTTGATAGCATTAGATAATATTAATGCCGATCAAGCAAGACATCTAGCATTATTTGTCCTTGCAGCATGTAAATTGCGCGCATTCGCCCTAAATACTTAATGTTTTTGAAGCCATAGAAGGGTAAGCGTTATTTTCGGTAAGACAAAGTTATATAGCTGTTTCACTATAAGAATATAAAACACATTGTTAAATATGCACAGTTTATCTAAAAGATGTATGATATTGTAGACCAAGTGAGCCATACACCGCTTTTCTTTGTAATAGGTGTAAATCTCAATACAAATAAAATTACTACTAATTCCTTAATCATTGAGTCATGAAAATATTTCGAGTATATTTTAAGGGGATGCTGGAGTAGATTTTGATACCGACTTTGGTCGGTAAGTTTCGCCGACGTAATCTGTTTACTTTTGGCAAAAGATACCGAAACTCCCGAAAAGCAAAATGGCCGCATACCATATGTCAACAGACCTTTGCTGTAAGATATAATTATTTCTGGAAATTAGATATGTAAAATCAGACTGGACGTCAATTTTGTGATGATTTCTAAAAATTCTAAAATCATCAGAATGTTAACTACACAAGCCAAATCCATATATAGTGTATACTACGGTCGTATTGCAGAGGCTCGGAGCTTTTGCCAAAAGTAAACAGCCTACATCAGCGCCACCTGTCTCCTAATGACGGAACTATATTCATGCTCTTTACCAGCTCTGAGCCTGTGCGAAAAGCAAACAGTCTTTGCAATCGTAGTATACACTATTCGTGGATTTGGTTTGTGTAATCGACATTCCGACGGTTTTGAAAGGTTCAGGAATAATCAAAGATTGGGTGTCCGGTCTGATTTAACACATCTGAGTTGCAGAAACATTTATATCTTACCTCAAAGGACCTGTTGACGTTTCGAGCGGCCATATTGGTTTTTGAGAGGTTCAGTAATATACAATTTCTTACATTTCTTGTATGTTTTGAACAGTAATTCAACCGGACACCCAAGTATGAATGTTTTTATTACATTCCTGCAAAATTTGACTTATATTTGTAGCATATTTTCGATGAATAGTGTATACTACGAAATCGCCTATTTTTACCGACGAAAGTCGGTAAGAAAATCTACTTCAGCGTCCCCTTAATGGAAAAAACAGAATCATATGATTCAATCAGCTGTAGCATGATACAGACTATCACGATGAAGTTAGCTGCTGAATGAATTGACAATGACACGAACTTGTCTGCTGTCAATCTACACAAAACCTATTTGGTTAGTCCACAAAAAAATGTACCTTTTCGGCTATTTTATAGGGCGGTAAAGTCTCATGGGGACAAAACAAAAAAATTCCAAGTAAATTCTGCCGAACATTGTAAAAAAAAAAAACAAAACGAAATTCGTATAATCCAAGAACAATGGCGCTGATAAAACCTACAGAGACTTTCGGTAATCGAGATCCACCAGCGATCGAGCCAAAGGAACAATATCTCTTTCTCCTTGAATTCTTCGTTTTTCGAGTGACGGGCGAGAGACTCGCAAAGTTTAATCGCATGTTTTTCGTGCCTACGAGAGTTTCCTTCAAGTTTCTTGATTTCGACGACGAAGATATTGCTGTGACTCCGGTAGATACGATGTTTAATCCACTGGCATGTGTAGCCGACGACGTGGAACACTTTAATTCGGGACGTTCAGTGATGTTCGCTATAGCACGACATCTGGTGAGCGGAAAAGACATGAATTTCACAATAAAAATTCTCGTGGAGAAGAAAATGCCGAAGACCATAACACCGGACATTGTTGTAGGCATCGGTGAGCTCGACATGAGCAAACATTTTGCGGCTCTTCGTAAAGAGATTCTCCAATGTTTTCACACTAATTATCCTCCACCAAAAATCTTCGAGGGAAACGTCGATCTTTTTTTCGAAGACAAGCTCATAGGAAGCATCACAGTTTACGTGAGAATTTCGGGCTTCGGCCAATCAATCATGACGGAAATCGAAGCACCTGTTGAGGCGGACAAATCTTCGACGTTCGTTTTCAAGAGCCAGGAAAAAGACGATAAGCAATTGGCTTATAAGTGTCGAGTGATTAATTCCAAGACAATGGATATTTGCCAAGATGGCGAGGGACATTTTAGCGGGGATGAAGCTTGTCCGATTTGCCAGACAAAGAGGCACAATTGTGTGCCTTGTGGGTCAAAAGGCGCGGGAGAAAAACCACCATTGATTAATCAGGGAGATCCGGGACTTTGGAATAAATCTAAAGACGATGATGAAGCAGCTTTGAAGTCTGTTCTGTGTGGAAAACCGTTTACTGCTCCGTGGGATTGTAAAACATCGCCACATGTGACGCAATCGAGCGAACAACTTCGAACCGTACGTGAATTTAAGGATGAAAGTCAGTCGCGTGGTTTGCCGATACAATCGAGCCGCGGACCATCCGAACCTTGTGGAAGAGCTGTTGTCCTTAAGGTCTCGGGTCTTCTTGACGTTGAAGATCCCGACGGAAACAGAAAGCAGCCCACTGTGACAGTGGCCAGGGAGGGCGAGTCCGGAAATCCTGACGTCGATCCGGACCACGATGTGTTTATTTTGAGGATCGGTAAAAAGGGTCTCGTTGGAGCGGGAGAAAAGTCGGACATTCAGCTTGAGATGAGAACGCCCAAGGGACCGGAAAGAAGACCACCAATAAGATACGAGACCCGTGAAATTCAAACGGAAGAGGAGAGCAAGGAAAAGGCTTCGAACAAAAAGGGCAAAAAGGCGAATAATAAAAAAAAGAAAAAGAAGTAGAATTATTTTTTTTTTTTTCAAGAGTAGATGAATTTTTGTCTCTGTATTGTCGCGACGATAATAAACACCTCAGTCAGTTTTATGATGTTTTATTTTCTCTCAATAACACGGAAAAATTAATTAATTGTACACAATACTTGTATATTAAAAGTAATATATCAGTTTCTGCATAAACATTTTATGAAATTTAAAAAATTCAATCTTCTAGATAGGAAAACTGTCCAGCAGGTAGATTTAGTGACGTTATATATAACGCCGGGCCCTGGCCAGTTTTCCTGTCCAGGTGCTAGATTGTAACCAGTAAAACTGGACGGTAACTGGACAGCGCCGACATGAATAATTATTATTATTTTTTTTTCAAGAGTAAATGAATTTTTGTCTCTGTATTGTCGCGACGATAATAAACACCTCAGTCAGTTTTATGACGTTTTATCTTCTCTCAGCAACACGGAAAAATTAATTAATTGTACATAGTACTCGTATATTAAAAGTAATATATCAGTTTCTGCATAAAAACTTTATGAAATTTAAAAAAATTCAATCTTCTAGATAGGAAAACTGTCTAGCAGGTAGATCTAGTGACGTTATATATAACGCCGGGCCCTGGCCAGTTTTCCTGTCCAGGTGCTAGATTGTAACCAGTAATACTGGACGGTAACTGAACAGCGTCGAGATGAATTATTATTTTTTTTTATCTTCTCCAACAACACGGAAGAATTAATTAATTGTACATAGTACTCGTATATTAAAAGTAATATATCAGTTTCTGCATAAAAACTTTATGAAATAAAAAAAATGCAATCTTCTAGATAGGAAAACTGTCTAGCAGGTAGATTTTGTGACGTTATATACAACGGCGGGCCCTGGCCAGTTTTCCTGTTCAGGTGCTAGATTGTAACCAGTAAAGCTGGACGGTAACTGGACAGCGCCGAGATGAATTATTATTATTTTTTTTTCAAGAGTAAATGAATTTCTGTCTCTGTATTGTCGCGACGATAATAAACACCTCAGTCAGTTTTATGACGTTTTATCTTCTCTCAACAACACGGAAAAATTAATTAATTGTACATAGTACTCGTATATTAAAAGTAATGTATCAGTTTCTGCATAAAATCTTAATGAAATAAAAAAATGCAATCTTCTAGATAGGAAAACTGTCTAGCAGGTAGATTTCATGACGTTATATACAACGCCGAGCCCTGGCCAGTTTTCTTGTTCAGGTGCTAGATTATAACCAGTAAAACTGGTCGGTAACTGGACAGCGCCGAGATGAATTTTCTTTGCACCCTTGTTTTTATTTAAACGATGTGAAGTCGTCGCGTTTGCAACGCATACGTCAAAATTTCCTGTCAGATCAATATCTCGGTAATCTTGTAATGATCAATAAATCACTTAATGCACTGAGAGTATAAATAAAAATGAACGAGAACATGCGAGAGAACGAGCAGCAATTATTTCTCGCGGAGTTTCTTGTCGATACGGTGAAGGTTCCTTCGGTTCGTGCGGTTTACGCAGATATGATTCCAGCTACTACGTGTGTGTCTTTTCAGGTAGCCAGTAAAACGTTTGAATTACTACTCTGAGATTATACACCACGATCAGTTGTAAATCAATTGCGAACATTTCAACCAGATACTGAATCTACCGCCAATAAATATCTATCAAGAACCCACTTCTGAAGATTGTGCCTGTGTTGAAGGCGATGCACAAATATTCAAGAAAGGAAAGTCATGCTTATTTGCTCTGCCAACGAAAGTACTAGAGAAACCTCTACACACGTTTCCTATCACAATGTCGGTTTATAAAAAATTACCACCTGGAGTATTACCTGACGTTATGCTGATAGGCACTCATCAGATTGAGACCAAAGATCTTGTCAATGCTCTACTCAGTCGCCACGTATTTAAGGCTGGAAATCCTTGCAAATCCATGAAAGAAGCTTTTACGTAATTAGAATAATAATTTATACATTTTTATTTTTGCTTCCTCATAAAAGAAACTTTTTTTTGTTGTTATTTTGAAAATATTGTTTTAGAATAAAGTTCCTGGGAAAAATAATTATATAGCGTTATATATAACCATATATAATCATAAAATTATATAATTAAATAATAAGAAATAATAAGAATTACACAGAATTATATATGGTTATATATCATCATTTATAATGATTTTTTTCCCCGTTTTGAAAGATAAGAATAAGAAAAATCTTTTTAAAAAATTATTTTGAAACACTCTACTAACTATACATATTAAAAATTTAAGCCACATAGTTAACTACCTTAATGTCATTAGAATCAAAACAGCCACAGGACAACACGTCGGGGAGGTCACAACTTTTATCAGGATATCCTGCTTCGGAACGAAAATCGTCACTCAGTTCCAGATACCACATAATGAGAAACCTTATCTCTTTAAGGGTGCGGAAGATAGTCCGATATTTCAGTGCAAAAAAATACCCTCGAATCTGGAGGCACGTGAAGCAGTGGCTAGATGCAATTGCGAGCCAAATAACTTGAAACCGGAGAAGAATGCAAGTGGCGAAGCCAAAAGAAAAACTTGTTGCCCTCCGCCCTGTCCACCACCGACTCGACAACGTTCCCCCGTCAATTTGTCACCGAGACCCTGTTGCCCTTCTAAACGAGGCGACAGGTGATCTTATGTCACTTCTTCAGCAACATTTCTAGGACATTAATTTAATTTTTTAGTTCTACGTATCAAGACTGACCAAAAAAAATCAGAAAAAAAATTGAGCATAATTAGTAAAGAAGCAATAAAAAAAAGCTTGAGATATGGATATTCATATTAATGGACAAATAAAAAAATTACGACAAAAAAGCGATAATAAGCCGTTACTTATTTTTTTGTTTTTCTCATATCTTTCGGCACATTTTTAAAAATAATTTTTTTTAAATTATCTAGAATACTGTAAAAAATTATATGTATTCAGAAAAATTAACACTGCATTACAATTCTGAAAAAAAAGTTCGCTTGTCCAGCAACTTGTAGAATATTTTTATTTTTTTATTTTTTTAAATTAATTTGCCTATAATATTTTTATCCCATTGAAAAGTGTTTGAAGTTTTCTTTGCAACAAAAAACATTTCTAGGACATAAATTAAATTTTTTAGTTCTATGTATCAAGACTGACCAAAAAAAAATCAGAAAAAAAATTGAGCATAATTAGTAAAGAACCAATAAAAAAAAGCTTGAGATATGGATATTCATATTAATGAACAAATAAAAAAATTACGACAAAAAAAGCGATAATAAACCGCTACTTATTTTTTTGTTTTTCTCCTATCTTCAGGCACATTTTTAAAAATATATTTTTTTTAATTATCTAGAATACTGTAAAAAAAATTATACGTATTCAGAAAAATTAACACAGCATTACAATCTTGAAAAAAAAAGTTCGCTTGTCCAGCGACTTGTAGAATATTTTTATTTTTTTATTTTTTTAAATTAATTTGCCTATAATATTTTCATCCCATTGAAAAGTGTTTGAAGTTTTCTTTGCAACAAAAAACATTTCTAGGACATAAATTAAATTTTTTAGTTCTATGTATCAAGACTGACCAAAAAAAAATCAGAAAAAAAATTGAGCATAATTAGTAAAGAACCAATAAAAAAAAGCTTGAGATATGGATATTCATATTAATGGACAAATAAAAAATTTACGACAAAAAAAAACGATAATAAGCCGTTACTTATTTTTTTGTTTTTCTCCTATCTTCAGGCACATTTTTAAAAATATATTTTTTTTAATTATCTAGAATACTGTAAAAAAAATTATACGTATTCAGAAAAATTAACACAGCATTACAATTTTGAAAAAAAAAGTTCGCTTGTCCAGCAACTTGTAGAATATTTTTATTTTTTTATTTTTTTAAATTAATTTGCCTATAATATTTATATCCCATTGAAAAGTGTTTGAAGTTTTCTTTGAATTCCTTCAGCAATATTTCCAGGGCGTTGATCTATTTTATCTCGTTCACGTGTCAAGGCTGACAAAAAAATAGCAGAAAAAAGTTGAGCATAATTAGTAAAGAAGCAATAAAAAAGCTTGACATATGGATATTCATATTAATGGACAAATAAAAAATTTACGACAAAAAAAGCGATAATAAGCCGTACTTATTTTTTTTTTCCTATCTTTCGGCACATTTTTCAAAATAATTTTTTTTAATTATCTAGAATACTGTAAAAAATTATACATATTCAGAAAAATTAACAAATCATTACAATTTGAAAAAAAAAGTTCGCTTGTCTAGCCACTTGCAGATTTTTTTTTTTTTTTATTTCCCAATAATATTTTTATTCCATTGAAAAGTGTTTCACGTTTTCTTCGAATTACTTCAGCAATATTTTCAGGGCGTTAATCTATTTTTTCTCGTCCACGTATCAAAGCTGACAAGAAAATAGCAGAAAAAAGTTGAGCATAATTAGTATAATATACAATAAAACAGCCCAAATGTGGATATTTACTTTAATGGACAAATAATGAGTTTGCAACAAAAAACATTTCTAGGACATTAATTAAATTTTTTAGTTCCATGTATCAAGACTGACCAAAAAAAAAATCAGAAAAAAAATTGAGTATAATTAGTAAAGAAGCAATAAAAAAGCTTGAAATATGGATATTCATATTAATGGACAAATAAAAAAATTACGACAAAAAAAGCGATAATAAGCCGTTACTTATTTTTTTGTTTTTCTCATATCTTTCGGCACATTTTTCAAAATAATTTTTTTTTAAATTATCTAGAATACTGTAAAAAAATTATATGTATTCAGAAAAAATTAACACTGCATTACAATTTTGAAAAAAAAGTTCGCTTGTCCAGCAACTTGTAGAATATTTTTATTTTTTTATTTTTTTAAATTAATTTGCCTATAATGTTTTTATCCCATTGAAAAGTGTTTGAAGTTTTCTTTGAATTCCTTCAGCAATATTTTCAGGGCGTTGATCTATTTTTTCTCGTTCACGTGTCAAGGCTGACAAAAAAATAGCAGAAAAAAATTGAGTGTAATTAGTAAAGAACCAATAAAAAAGCTTGAAATATGGATATTCATATTAATGGACAAATAAAAAATTTACGACAAAAAAAGCGATAATAAGCCGTACTTATTTTTTTGTTTTCTTATATCTTTCGGCACATTTTTAAAAACAATTTTTTTTAATTATCTAGAATACTGTAAAAAATCATACATATTCAGAAAAATTAACACATCATTACAATTTGAAAAAAAAAAAGTTCGCTTGTCTAGCCACTTATAGAAATTTTTTTTTTTTTTTTAATTAATTTGCCAATAATATTTTTATCCCATTGAAAAGTGTTTGAAATTTTCTTCGAATTCCTTCAGCAATATTTCCAGGGCGTTGATCTATTTTTTCTCGTCCACGTATCAAAGCTGACAAGAAAATAGCAGAAAAAAGTTGAGCATAATTAGTATAACATACAATAAAACAGCTCCAGATGTGGATATTTACTTTAATGGACAAATAATAAGTTTGCAAAAAAAAAAAAAGTGATAATTAACTGTTACGCGGGAGAGATTCGTTGGAAAAACAACAACAGCCGGCGGTATGGTATTACACGTTCGGTGGGGCGATATGATAAGAGCGAAATATACAGGACACAAACTTTTAATCGTGCCAAGGTTATCAAGAAGTTTGCTCGAGAATTATTATTCCGTTTACGCGGATGTTACTGCACTCGATTCTAATTTTTGTTTTACAGAAAATACAGCACCAGTACACTGAGAGAAGAGTTTGTTAACAGTTAACAAATCTTGGTTAAATATCTCGAAACGAACCAATTACTTATTCTTATTGAATCTCACTTGACCCAAATAAGATTTGTTAACTATTAACAAATGTCAGCGAGCTTGATTTGCGACAAGCAAATTTTATTTAGCTCAAGCGAGATTCAATAAGAATAACTAAATGGTTCATTTCGCCATATTTAACCAAGATTTGTTAACTGTTAACAAATGTTAACAAACTTTTCTCTCAGTGTAGAATTTTGCAAGTCTCGAATATTTACGAAAGAAATTCGATACATTTGATAAGTACAATTTGGAGAGAATATTTTTTCTTCCTCATAGACGAAACTTTATTTACATGAAATTTTTTTTTTTCGTGTCTTTCATGCCACGATCTTTATGACGATGATGATGAGGAAGCAATCTGCAAGCTTTCATTTGCATTCTTTTTTTTTTTTTGCTATACAAACATTGCGCGTGCATAATGAATGAATGAAACTTTGTTTCTCATGTCTTTCCTCGCATCTGGGCTGCAAAAATATACTTTGGCGACATTGAGCTCGTCGACTGAGGGCTAGACGACGGCGACGATGCGTTATTCTCGTCTCTTAGTAAAGCGTCGCGGGCATTCACCGTTTGCGAGGAAGAGCGACTCTATGCACGCGATCAAAGGTAGTGCACAACGTGCGGTGAAGAAGAGAGATAGCCCGAGGCGTTGAAATAGGTATACGAGGCATTCTCTGTCAGTTTAACTACTTATTTCCTGGGCATTATATCGGATGTTTTTTTCCCACAAATTTATAAATTTTATTATTTGCTTCTGCATATAGGAAACTTTATTTTTTTGTGGCGTTTTGCGTTTTCGAATTGTAAATTTTGCATTTCCAATTCCGAATTTCAAATTCCAAATACTAAATACTAAATACCAACTTCCGAATTCCAAATTCGAAATTTCAAATTTTGCATATAAAATTTTAAACAAATTCACAAAAAGTATTCTTAAGGTAGCTATGTCAGTACGCCTGAGTCATAGATACTAGCAACTATCGTCATCGAAGAATAAAATTATTCATTCTTTCTGCATATTCCACAATTAAATTCTAAAATAAAAAAGTATCATTCAATCATATTACGAAATTGTTTTCACGTGCGTAATTAATTTAATTATGTTATTAAAACTAATTTGACTTGTGTCTTGACTCGTCCGCCATTGGCTCTGTAAGCACACGACACATCGTGGCAACACCGCAATATCGACCGACTGTTCGACAGGCATCGTATGTTGCCGACATGAAATGAGGTTAGGTTTGCGAAGTTTGTTTGGCGAATCTGCTCTGTCATGTCGAATTCTCCAAAAGAAAGACACGACTTTAGAGCGGATCGCCGAAAAAGAAACGGCCAATTCATTACGCGTAAAAGAAAAGCGTGGTTCAACAACATTCAAGCAACAAAAAGCCAGATACAATGAAGAATCGACGCAAGTGAAGTTTGATCAACAAATGAAAAATTCAAGAGTATCGATAGGTTAAAAAGTCCGATTTCAGATAATTACGTCGAATTTAGGATGAGAGCGATCATTTTCATTCATTTTCATTGCAGAACACTACCAGTATATACCGACCGATGGTAACTGTCGCGTATAGAGCTGATGTGCAACGTTGCCAAACTTCGGCGCCATCTTGAACAGCTGGTAGAGATTGTTTTTGCACGACGCAATTTCTTGCAATTAACTTGCAATAACTCGCTGAAATATCCGGTGATTACTACTTTTTATGGTCGTATCGGTTACTTTAAGATCAAACGAAAACGTAGAGCTGTTTAGATGTTTTGTATTTCATTTCTGAGATGCTTTTTTCTCTGTTCAAAAATCAATTTTTTATATTTCTCCATATAACACCATGTATAAAACTCTGTTTTCAAAAGTTATTTACTTAATTAGATATCCGGTAACGTATCTCGTAATTGTACACAAATAAAAGATGAATACTCAGACTACAAGATATAAAAAATTCGGACGTATCTAACGTGTTTGCCGTCGCGTTATAACTACCTTAAGCAGTGGTAGTAAAATCAGGCTAATTATAAGAACTGTCTTAAAGTGTCAAAAAAAAAACGAGTATGAACAGACAGAGAATGTAGATATCACGATATCTATGGGTCATTCCATACCAACTGGGCTACCGAAATTTCGTATGGTGGCAAAAAGTGTTCATTATTTTTTTTAAAAGTTGTTTTTTTTTTAGAGTATCACGAGCATCCATAAATTATTTCAGGATTTTAACACTTATGGTTTGCCTAAAATTTAATAACGATTTTTTAATTTCATTTGTTTCAATTCGCTGTATATTCAAAATTATCGATCGTACAAAAAATTTGGTGCTGTATAAAATTTTAGTTTTTTAAGGGTGTCAGAGGGGCAGATATCAATTGTTTTCCGTGCAAGACAAACAATCAACCCGTTGGTGCGAGAGAGTGAGATAACTCGAAAATGCATGAGTCAAAGAGAGATACTTTCTCTGATGATATTTCAAAAATAGAGAAATACTTTTTCTGATGATATCTTAAAAATAAAGTAGGCAATCGACTTGAAATTTGGACACGAGTTGGCGAAGAAAATTCTCTTCTCGACACAATCGTTAACTAACTACACTAACTACACTGTAAAAAATATTTTGAAAATTTGTATATTTAATATACGAACGCAAATGAAAATTCAATGTACGTTTTGTAAATTTGAATTTAACTTATATACAAAAGACGACTTTTGTTACAAATTTAGGAAACTGTTCATCAATTTTAGTGTACTGTGCATCAATTAATACCACTTTTATAACGAATTTAGCAGAAATGTACATTAATTTTACATTATAGTCGCGTAGTAAATTTATATACCCGTTAATGGCATTTTGAATTTTTTGGAGAATGTCAGCTCGGGCTCTAACTCCCGCAATTTTTATGATATCCGGCTCAAACTTGGACCAGAAGTGGACTGTTATCAAATAGTGTTTGGGATTAAATTTGGTGTCAATCCATTAAGGGGTTCACAATTTATGGCATTTACTAATTTTTTGATATTTTTTGTTCGGGCTCTAACTTTCACAATTTTTAAGATATCGGGCTCAAATTTGGTCCACAAGTAGACTGTTATTAAATAAAGTTTGGGAGTGAATTTGACGTCAATCCGTTAAGGGGTTCAAAATTTATTGCATTTTGAATTTTTTGTTCGTGCTCTAACTTCCGCAATTTTTAAGATATCGGGCTCAAATTTGGTCCACAAATAGACTGTAGTTAAACACGGTATGGGATTGAATTTGGAGTGAATCCGTCAAGAGGTTCTAAATTTATGGCATTTTGAAAAAAAAAAGTTGTAATTTTTCGTTCGTGCTCTAACTTCCGCAATTTTTAAAATATCGGGCTCAAATTTGGTCCATAAGTAGACTGTAGTTAAACACGGCATGGGATTGAATTTGGAGTGAATCCGTCAAGAGGTTCAAAATTTATGGCATTTTGAAAAAAAAAAATTGAAATTTTTCGTTCATGCTCTAACTTCCGCAATTTTTAAGATATCGGGCTCAAATTTGATCCACAAGTAGACTGTAATTAAACACGGTATGGGATTGAATTTGGAGTGAATCCGTAAAGAGGTTCTAAGTTTATGGCATTTTGAGAAAAAATTTGAAATTTTTCGTTCGTGCTCTAACTTTCACAATTTGTAAGATATCGGGCTCAAATTTGGTCCACAAATAGACTGTAGTTAAACACGGCATGGAATTGAATTTGGAGTGAATCCGTCAAGAGTTTCTAAATTTATGGCATTTTGAAAAAAAAAAGTTGAAATTTTTCGTTCGTGCTCTAACTTCCGCAATTTTAAAAATATCGGATTCAAATTTGGTCCACAAGTAGACTGTAGTTAAACACGGCATGGGATTGAATTTGGAGTGAATTCGTCAAGAGGTTCTAAATTTATGGCATTTTGAAAAAAAAAAATTGAAATTTTTCGTTCGTGCTCTAACTTCCGCAATTTTCAAGATATCGGACTCAAATTTGATCCACAAGTAGACTGTAGTTAAACACAGCATGAGATTGAATTTGGAGTGAATCCATCAAGAGTTTCTAAATTTATAGCATTTTGAAAAAAAAAATTGAAATTTTTCGTTCATGCTCTAACTTCCGCAATTTTTTCTTAAAAATTGGCTCAAATCGGGCTCAAATTTAGTCCACAAGTAGACTGTAGTTAAACACGGCATGGGATTGAATTTGGAGTGAATCCGTCAAGAGGTTCTAAATTTATGGCATTTTGAAAAAAAAAAAGTTGAAATTTTTCGTTCGTGCTCTAACTTCCGCAATTTTTGAGATATCGGGCTCAAATTTGGTCCACAAGTAGACTGTAGTTAAACACAGCATGAGATTGAATTTGGAGTGAATCCATCAAGAGTTTCTAAATTTATAGCATTTTGAAAAAAAAAAATTGAAATTTTTCGTTCGTGCTCTAACTTCCTCAATTTTCAAGATATCGGGTTCAAATTTGATCCACAAGTAGAGTGTGGGTAAACTAATCATCAGTTCAAATCTGGCGAGAATCTGTCAAGGGGTTCAAAACTAATGCCAATTAAAATTTTTTTTAAACAAGTCTGCAAAGTAGAACTTTGCAAATTGCTTCCTCATTATTGTTTCCTCTATGAGGAAGCCAAAATAGATTAACATGCTTCCCCATAGAGGTAGATTTGTAAAAATCCAACAATAATCAGGAACCTTTTTGCAAAGTTCTACTTTTTAAAATTAAATTACTATATTTTTTTCTCTCAGTTCACTTGGTATGGAATGACCCCTAAGTATATCTCTACGAAGCGCTAAGACGATGAGAATCCCGCGGTCAGTGCGCCGACTCTCGTAGGGGTGAATCCACCAGCAGAGGCAGCACCCCCGGCGCTTGTGTCGAGCATCAGCGGCGACTCGTTGTCAGGGGTTGCAGACCGATATTGTCGCGCCTGCGTGGCGCACATTCAACCCCCTCGACGGTCTAGACACTTACCACCGCCGCCGCCGCCGCCTCCTCCTTCTTCTCTGCTTCGTTTCCCGTCATGACAATAATGTAGGCTTTAAGTGCGAGAGGACTCTCGGTCGCCGGTGAGTTCTTCTCGCGTTTCATTCAACCCCTCGAGCCGAAAACATCGTTCCGCGAGTCATTTCGATAAGTTTCTCCAGTATGTTGTCCCTCGCATAATCTATAAAAAAAACTGGAACGAATCCGTCGCTTTCTTCCGATGATTTGAAGTCTTTGAAATCCACTTTGTGCGTTATCGTCATCATGAACAACTCACCGCAAAACTCGGAGGTACAAGTGGCGAGTCGTCGTGCAACCGGCGGTGGAGCTGTCGAAAACAGCGACGATGAAGACTGGAGTGGCCTCGTCGAATGTGTAATAAATTATTTTGTTCCTGAAATATTAAATGTAGTAACAAGAAAAAAAATTATAATTTGCTTGCTCATAGAGGATTTATTCATTTCTTTTTTTTCTATTCTTGTGAGTGTATTTAAGATTCAATGAAAGCTTTGAAAAAAGTGGAGTAGAAATGTTAAATGTAGCAACAAGAAAAAAAAAATAATTTGCTTGCTCATAGAGGATTTATTCATTTCTTATTTTTTTTTTCTATTCTTGTGAGTGTATTTAAGATACAATGAAAGCTTTGAAAAAAGTGGAGTAGAAATGTTAAATGTAGCAACAAGAAAAAAAATTTAATTTGCTTGCTCATAGAGGATTTATTGATTTCTTTTTTTTCTATTCTTGTGAGTGTATTTAAGATTCAATGAAAGCTTTGAAAAAAGTGGAGTAGAAATGTTAAATGTAGCAACAAGAAAAAAATTATAATTTGCTTGCTCATAGAGGATTTATTCATTTCTTATTTTTTTAAATTCTATTCTTGTGAGTGTATTTAAGATTCAATGAAAGCTTTGAAAAAAGTGGAGTAGAAATGTTAAATGTAGCAACAAGAAAAAATTATAATTTGCTTGCTCATAGAGGATTTATTCATTTCTTTTTTTTTTTCAATTCTTGTGAGTGTATTTAAGATTCAATGAAAGCTTTGAAAAAAGTGGAGTAGAAATGTTAAATCTAGCAACAAGAAAAAAATTATAATTTGCTTGCACATAGAGGATTTATTCATTTCTTATTTTTTTTTTTTCTATTCTTGTGAGTGTATTTAAGATTCAATGAAAGCTTTGAAAAAAGTGGAGTAGAAATGTTAAATGTAGCAACAAGAAAAAAATTATAATTTGCTTGCTCATAGATGATTTATTCATTCCTTATTTTTTTTTTCTATTCTTGTGAGTGTATTTAAGATTCAATGAAAGCTTTGAAAAAAGTGGAGTAGAAATGTTAAATGTAGCAACAAGAAAAAAATTTTAATTTGCTTGCTCATAGAGGATTTATTCATTTCTTTTTTTTTCTATTCTTGTGAGTGTATTTAAGATTCAATGAAAGCTTTGAAAAAAGTGGAGTAGAAATGTTAAATGTAGCAACAAGAAAAAAAATTTAATTTGCTTGCTCATACAGGATTTATTCATTTCTTATATCTTTTCTATTCTTGTGAGTGTATTTAAGATTCAATGAAAGCTTTGAAAAAAGTGGAGTAGAAATGTTAAATGTAGCAACAAGAAAAAAATTATAATTTGCTTGCTCATAGAGGATTTATTCATTTCTTATTATTTTTTTTCTATTCTTGTGAGTGTATTTAAGATTCAATGAAAGCTTTGAAAAAAGTGGAGTAGAAATGTTAAATCTAGCAACAAGAAAAAAATTATAATTTGCTAGCTCATAGTCGATTTATTCATTTCTTTTTTTTTTCTATTCTTGTGACTGTATTTACGATTCAATGAAAGCTTTGAAAAAAGTGGAGTAGAAATGTTAAATGTTGCAACAAGAAAAAAAATTATAATTTGCTTGCTCATAGAGGATTTATTCATTTCTTATATCTTTTCTATTCTTGTGAGTGTATTTGAGATTCAATGAAAGCTTTGAAAAAAGTGGAGTAGAAATGTTAAATGTAGCAACAAGAAAAAAATTTTAATTTGCTTGCTCATAGAGGATTTATTCATTTCTTTTTTTTTTTCTATTCTTGTGAGTGTATTTAAGATACAATGAAAGCTTTGAAAAAAGTGGTGTAGAAATGTTAAATGTAGCAACAAGAAGAAAAATTATAATTTGCTTGCTCATAGACGATTTATTCATTTCTTTTTTTTTTTTCTATTCTTGTGAGTGTATTTAAGATTCAATGAAAGCTTTGAAAAAAGTGGAGTAGAAATGTTAAATGTAGCAACAAGAAAAAAATTATAATTTACTTGCTCATAGAGGATTTATTCATTTCTTTTTTTTTTCTATTCTTGTGAGTGTATTTAAGATTCAACGAAAGCTTTGAAAAAAGTGGAGTAGAAATGTTAAATGTAGCAACAAGAAAAAATTATAATTTGCTTGCGCATAGACGATTTATTCATTTCTTTTTTTTCTATTCTTGTGAGTGTATTTAAGATTCAATGAACGCTTTGAAAAAAGTGGTTTAGAAATGTTAAATGTAGCAACAAGAAAAAAATTATAATTTGCTTGCTCATAGAGGATTTCTTCATTTCTTATTTTTTTTTCTATTCTTGTGAGTGTATTTAAGATTCAATGAAAGCTTTGAAAAAAGTGGAGTAGAAATGTTAAATGTAGCAACAAGAAAAAAATTATAATTTGCTTGCTCATAGACGATTTATTCATTTCTTTTTTTTTCTATTCTTGTGAGTGTATTTAAGATTCAATGAAAGCTTTGAAAAAAGTAGAGTAGAAATGTTAAATGTAGCAACAAGAAAAAAATTATAATTTGCTTGCTCATAGAGGATTTATTCATTTCTTTTTTTTTCTTTCTATTCTTGTGAGTGTATTTAAGATTCAATGAAAGCTTTGAAAAAAGTGGAGTAGAAATGTTAAATGTAGCAACAAGAAAAAAAAATATAATTTGCTTGCTCATAGAGGATTTCTTCATTTCTTTTTTTTCTATTCTTGTGAGTGTATTTAAGATTCAATAAAAGCTTTGAAAAAAGTGGAGTAGAAATGTTAAATGTAGCCACAAGAAAAAAAATTATAATTTGCTTGCTCATAGAGGATTTATTCATTTCTTATTTTTTTTCTTCTATTCTTATGAGTGTATTTAAGATTCAATGAAAGCTTTGAAAAAAGTGGAGTAGAAATGTTAAATGTAGCAACAAGAAAAAAAATTTAATTTGCTTGCTCATAGAGGATTTATTCATTTCTTATTTTTTTTCTTTCTATTCTTGTGAGTGTATTTAAGATTCAATGAAAGCTTTGAAAAAAGTGGAGTAGAAATGTTAAATGTAGCAACAAGAAAAAAAATATAATTTGCTTGGTCATAGAGGATTTGTTCATTTCTTTTTTTTTCTATTCTTGTGAGTGTATTTAAGATTCAATAAAAGTTTTGAAAAAAGTGGAGTAGAAATGTTAAATGTAGCAACAAGAAAAAAAATTTAATTTGCTTGCTCATAGAGGATTTATTCATTTCTTTTTTTTTTTCTATTCTTGTGAGTGTATTTAAGATTCAATGAAAGCTTTGAAAAAAGTGGAGTAGAAATGTTAAATGTAGCAACAAGAAAAAAATTTTAATTTGCTTGCTCATAGAGGATTTATTCATTTCTTTTTTTTTTTTTCTATTCTTGTGAGTGTATTTAAGATTCAATGAAAGCTTTGAAAAAAGTGGAGTAGAAATGTTAAATGTAGCAACAAGAAAAAAATTTTAATTTGCTTGCTCATAGAGGATTTATTCATTTCTTTTTTTTTCTATTTTTGTGAGTGTATTTAAGATTCAATGAAAGCTTTGAAAAAAGTGGAGTAGAAATGTTAAATGTAGCAACAAGAAAAAAATTATAATTTGCTTGCTCATAGAGGATTTATTCATTTCTTTTTTTTTCTATTCTTGTGAGTGTATTTAAGATACAATGAAAGCTTTGAAAAAAGTGGAGTAGAAATGTTAAATGTAGCAACAAGAAAAAAATTATAATTTGCTTGCTCATAGAAGATTTATTCATTTCTTTTTTTTTTTCTATTCTTGTGAGTGTATTTAAGATTCAATGAAAGCTTTGAAAAAAGTGGAGTAGAAATGTTAAATGCAGCAACAAGAAAAAAAATATAATTTGCTTGCTCATAGAGGATTTATTCATTTCTTTTTTTTTTCTATTCTTGTGAGTGTATTTAAGATTCAATGAAAGCTTTGAAAAAAGTGGAGTAGAAATGTTAAATCTAGCAACAAGAAAAAAATTATAATTTGCTTGCTCATAGAGGATTTATTAATTTCTTTTTTTTTTTCCTATTCTTGTGAGTGTATTTAAGATTCAATGAAAGCTTTGAAAAAAGTGGAGTAGAAATGTTAAATGTAGCAACAAGAAAAAAATTATAATTTGCTTGCTCATAGAGGATTTATTTATTTCTTTTTTTTAAATTCATGTGAGAGTATTTAAGATTCAATGAAAGCGTTGCAAAAAGTGGAGTATAAAAAATGCAGTGAATATGAAATACTTTATGACTGTTCAATTTTTATTATTTTTTTAAAAACGCTAATTCGTGAATTTTTCAATTCATCGATTTAAAAATTCACCAAGGTTGATTTATTAATTTTTTAAGAAGATATTTATTTAATGGCTGGACTAATTTTATTTCGATGAAATCGAATTTATTGCATTAAAATTAATTGCATTCATTTTTTTAGTAAAATTTTATTTATTTCAAATAGTTACCATTTTTTATTAAAATAAATTCATGAGACCGATTTCTGTGGGTGTAGAGCGATTTAATTACTGGCTCTCATGTATCAGGTCGATAATGATTGAACGCGTGGGTATATTTGGGTGCGTAAGCACAGAAAAGAATATCCCTCCTCGCTATCGAACAGAAATGGTTTGTTTTATTTTTTATTTTTTTATTTTTTCGCCGAGTCAAATATTTTTTGATGATTGCGAGAAAATCATCAGGCTCTTCGGTCTCCATGAACATTTGATGCAAGAATGTGTCGTTGCAATGCGAGCGAAATATAAGACGCTTGCACATATATATATGTATATATATATATACTGTTTGGTAGAAGACGAATATATTCGCGGGAAGAAAATCTAAGAATAGTATTCATAAAGTTGGACACTTAGTTCGTAGCCAAAATTTGCATACAAATATTGGACAGACAGAAAATCACGACTAAAGCTACAAAAAAAAAAAAAATTGTTGCTTCGTAAAAGATTTTTCCCAATTTTTAGCGACTTTAAAAAATGTTTTTTTTTTTTTTGGCAATTTCTTCAGGCTGTTTTGGAGAGATCAAAGTCGGATCGTGCAGCGCGAGCAGACGAGGATCGACGACGACGTACTATCATAGTCGAGAAGAAAAATGGCACGTACGGTTTCACTTTGCAGGTAAATCGGATCAGTGAGATTAAATAAATTTAGTAACATCTAATTAATTTATTTAAGAGAGAAAAAAAAATTGATTCGTCCCTAATAAATGTATTTGATCGACAAATATATATATATCTGAGTGTTTTCAAACACATTAAGTGTACTCGAAGTATTTGGGAAAAAGTACTTCAGGTACTTTTCACAAATTCATACTTCAATTACTATTCACAAATTCATACTTCAATTACTTTTCACATGTTCATACTTTAAGTACTTTTCACAAATTCATACTTCAATTACTTTTCACAAATTCATACTTCAATTACTTCTCACAAATGCATACTTCAATTACTTTACACAAATTCATACTTCAATTACTTTTTCACAAATCCATACTTCAATTACTTTTTCACAAACTCATACCCACATTACTCTTAACAAAATAGTACTTCAATCTATTTTTACAGAATCGTACTTCAGTTACTTTTTCACACATTCATACTTCAATTACTTTTCACAGATTCATATTTCAATTACTTTTCACAAATTCATATTTCAATTACTTTTCACACATTCCTACTTCAATCACTTTTCACAAATTCATACTTCCATTACTTTCCACAAAATCATACTTCAATTACTTTTTGCAGAGCCATACTTCAATTACTTTTCACAAATTCGTACTTCAATTACTTTTCACAATTTCGTACTTCCACTACTTTTCAGAAATTGGTACTTTAATTATTTTTCACTAATTTGTACCGTAATAATTTTTCTCAAACTTGTACTTCAATTACTTTTCACAAATATGTACTTGAATTATTTTTCACAAATATGTACTTGAATTATTTTTCACAAACTCGTACTTCAATTATTTTTCACAAATATGTACTTTAATTATTTTTCACAAACTTGTACTGTAATAATTTTTCTCAAACTTGTACTTCAATTACTTTTCACAAATATGTACTTTAATTATTTTTCACAAACTTGAATTTTGATTATTTTTCTCAAACTTGTACTTGAAGTATTTTTCACAACCTTGTACTTTAAGTACTTTGACGAGCTCTGATAATAACACCATGTATTATCTTGCAGAGTTATGGAATTCATTACAAGAGGGAACAGGAAATCGAGATGGTTACGTATGTGGATTACGTTGAATACGATGGACCGGCGTTCAAGGCAGGAATGCGAGAAGGCGATGTTATACTGTCTATCAATGGTCACGAGATGGACAGGGCTGACCATAAGACGTTGGTTAATTTCATAAAGAATTGCGATGCGAGGATGCGAATGGTCGTTTCATTCGAGGATTGCGTGAGAAAGGTAAGAAAAAAAATACACCCACTCATTTTTTTATTGATTTTAATTTCCGATCGGAAGTCAAATCAGCAAATTCTGGAATGAGAAACGGAAAAAAGTCACTTTTTTTAAATCATGGTAAAAAGGCTTGTAACCGGTATTTTCTATGATAGAATATGCAACTTGAGAATGATAGTGAAGGCCAAAATTCGATATCTTGAAAAAAAAATTAGTTCGGATTTTCCGACCGGAAGTCGGATCTACGAATTCTGGAATCAGAAACGGAAAAAAGTAACTTTTTTAAAATCATGATAAAAAGACTTGTGATCAGTATTTTCTGTGGTAGAATATGCGACTTGAAAACGATAATGAAGGCCAAAATTCGATATCTTAAAAAAAAAATGTAGGTCAGATTTTCCGACCGGAAGTCGAACCTGCGAATTTTGGAATCAAAAACAGAAAAAGTAACTTTATTTAAATCATGGTAAAAAGGTTTGTAACCGGTATTTTCTGTGATAGAATATGCGACTTTATAACGATAGTGAAGGCCGAAATTCGATATCTCGATAAAAAAATATAGGTCGGATTTTCCGACCGGAAGTCGGATCTGAGAATTTTGGAATAAAAAACGGAAAAAAGTCACTTTTTTTAAATCATGGTAAAAAGGCTTGTAAACGGTATTTTCTGCGGTAGAATATGCTCTATTCGGAAGCAATGTACTAAGTTCGAAAATAATATTATATTTGCAACTGTCTACATGATAAAATACGAATCTACATTTCTGACGCAGGTGGAATTGCACATGCGTTACATCGAACTGCAGCGAGCTCTTCAATCTCGACTAGCAGAGTTGGAGAGACTGTGCGAACGTGAACGATCGATATTGATGGGCAGGTGGAAGACTCACTCACTTCCAGCGCGAAAGAGAACCCCGACGGGGATCGTGACGGGTAATCCTGGTCAGCCATCGCCCTCATCGAGCTTTAACTCGTCAACGGTGCAGTGTTGTCGTCCGGCAACTTCAACCGAGCATCTGCTGCTTTATAGCGTCGTTAGTATTATTACAAATCAAATTCAGCATTCATCTTATCACCACTAAACAGTCGCTAGTAAAAAGTAAAAAAAAAAGAAAAAAAAAGAATGAGGCAAGATGCATTCTTGTTTTTTATTTTTTTACTTTCCCTGACAGATTCAAGATCACCGATAAATGACTAGTAAATGAAGTCATTTTGTTCGATAAATGTACTAGGGGATTTTTAAGTGATTTTTTCAGTTATTTTACCGAAAAATTATTCGAATGATACCTGAAATTGACTTGAAACTAACCCTGTAAATGGGTGTACCAACAGTCATTCTTGCACCAAGAAAAAAATTGGTAAGACCAATCGAATGTGCAGTTGCGGGTGTCGTAATAACCATTTGGTTAATTGTACATGTACATTTGGTTGAACGAACCAACTCATAGTTGAATCAAATTTTCCTTAATTCACAATAACTATTATTTCGTTCACGGAACAAAATATTTCTTTCGCCATCCGCAACCGCCCATTTGATTGGTTTTTTTTCTCAGTGCGGGTCTGATCTCAGTTATATGACCGAAAAACTACTCATAAACTACCAAAAAACAATTTCAAATTTGGTAATTAGCTGGTTACAAAAATGAACATTATGACTTGTCATATTTAAGTGACTCTGGAGTCACACTATCCAGTCAATTGACTGAGCAATAACGAAAAAATGACTGAGCAGAAGTAATTTCGGATCCTTCAGGATTTATATAGGATCCGTATCTCTATATATCTATATCTCTATATAATCTATAGGATTTATATATCTCCCTATATCTCTCTATATTATAAAAAGATCTCGCTGCCGCCGCCGCCGTGTGAAGAATCGAGGGACTTCGAAACATTCGGACCGTCAAAAGCCCGAATTTAGGGACGTAAAAAAATTCGGACCATCAAAAGGCCGAATTTGGGGACTTGGAAAAATTGGGACCCTCAAACGCCTGAATTTAGGGATTTAAAAAAATTCGGGCCGTCAAAAGCCCAAATTTAGGGACTTAGAAAAATTCGGGCCGTCCAAAGTCAAAATTTTTCATGTCGAAAGTGAAAAATTTTTGGGTGGGGGGCAACCTTGGGGGGGGGGGGGGCACTTTTTTGGGGGAGACAAAATCCTAGTATATATATATATATTTTTTTTTTACAGTATGCCGATGGACGCCCTTGCCTTATTCCCCGTAACGCAGCTTGTCTAGTAGCTGTAGGTCCTCCCAGATCTCGTAGCGATCATCATCATTTTCTATCAAAATCGTCAAACATGAACGAAACATCGTCAATATCATCGCGTCACAGTTATCACCAGGCAAACGGAATCTCGACCCCAGCGAAATCGAAATCTCAGCACAAGTCAGGACAGCAGCAGTCGCAATCCTCCTGCTCGTCCGTAAACAACGATCCATCGCAACAGGTTCTTCATCCCTCGTCAACACAGCAGCACAACAGTCTGTGCGTCGCTTGTATATCAAGCGCCAACAGACGACGAGATCCTTCGGATTCCGGAAGTTTAGACGTTTACGATCTCGCAAGTCCATGTTGCGATCCAAATTGCGTGCCTAGCCGAAGAAGGAGAGAGAAACAAAGACGAGCTCGTAACGAGCAGCAAAATCAGCATCATCACCAACAGCAACAACAACAACAACAACAACAGCAACAGCAGCAGCAACAACAACAGCAGCAGCAACAACAACAGCAGCAACAGCAACAACATCATCATATTCAATCACAGAGGGAGCCAAAACAAGCGCAACAACACCAAAAATCGTCACACGGGCCGCACAATTGTTCACGAGCGTCTGGACACAGTTTACATTCCATAACAAGTAGCGAAATGTCGACAGCCGCTGAGAGTGTCGCTTCTTGCTCGACTTCTCTAAGCACCGATACTCTTTATTGGGATCCTAACGTTCATCAACGTCCTCCGGCTGGTTTGCAGTACGCAAAACCCAAATCTTGGGACAATCTAACGACAAAAGCCTTCGGTGGATATGGGTTTGGTTATGGGTATTTGGATACCGCTAATGTTAAGACACACAGTGCTGAAAGACCGGGAAAAAACTCGCACGGCAGAGCAAAAACTCCTACGGGCTCGGGACAACGAAGATCAGGCACTACCACTATTTATGCCTCGGCATCAACTTCGACGACTTCCTCGTCGTCCGCTAGACACTTTCAACCTACGAAATCCACGGAGAGTCTTTTGATTCCCGCGGCTTATAATCAGGGAGATCTTGTCGATGCTAGTCTCAGTTGCGAGTGTCTCGATGGACCGAATCCGAGGTTTGTGCAACAGCAACAATTGGATAAACACAGTAGCGCCAATAAGAGACAAGAAGATGGCTCTAGTAGTTATAACAACGCGAGCGGAAGTTCGCATCAGCAGCAACAAGGAAATGGCGGCAGTCGACATCGCAGAGCCAGTCATTCCGATGGCAAACACAGAGTTGCCAATAATTCCGAAGTAACGCGGTTGTGAAAAACCCGCGGGAGAATTTGTAACGCGGCTATCTATATATAATAGAATAAATTGTGTACTTCGTTGTAATTTCGATTGATTTTTCTGTGTTTTTTTTAACCCACTCAACCGAACACCAAAATTTATGAATAAAGAGCAGCGCTTAGCGTTGCTTTAAGGGGAGGGAGTCAGGTCAAAAAAATTGATTTTGGAAATTCAATATCATCCAAATCCTATTGCATATAAAAATGCCCAATGCACTATATTGTTGGTACTCGATGAAAGGATTTTTTACTGTCGTCTGACTTGCATATGCTTTTCAATATTATCTTAAGCAAAGTTCTTAGGTTTTCCATTCTGCGCATGATTCAGATCAAACTACCAGGCAGATTGGAATGGTTGACGTTTCATTTGCTTCTTCATGAAAAGATACACTGGCTAAATGGAGCGAATGTTAATAAAAGGTAATATTTTTGAAGTGACACAATTATTAATAAATAAATTTTATGCTATTTTCTAAATCAGTGATTAAATTTGCTTTCAGAATGAAAAAAAAATAGTTTGCTCCATTTAGCCGGTGTATCTTTTCATGAAGAAGAAAATGAGACGTCAACCATTCCAATCTGCCTAGTAGTTTGATCTGAATGATGCGCAAGAATGGAAAACCTAAGAACTTTGCTTAAGATAATATTGAAAAGCATATGCAAGTCAGATGACAGTAAAAAATCCTTTCATCGAGCACCAACAATATAGTGCATTGGGCATTTCTATATGCAATAGGATTTGGATGATATTGAATTTCCAAAATCAATTTTTTTTACTTAGCTCCCTCCCCTTAAGGAACTTGGAGCGCTCCACACTAGTCTAATCAGTGCTAAATTTTTAAAAGCGTTTCTACAATTTCAGATGGTTTAATAATCTGTTCCAAGGTGTTAATCACATTAGCAGTATTAGTTCTTGATATTCAAATTCATTCAAGACTGTCATATGAACAGTAAATCGATCAATATCTCCAAATTTCCGATGTCATGTTTTTTCATCCAGTTTTGTAAAAGGGTAAACCGTAATATCAGTCCGATTATGATGAAACATAGCTCATTTTGATCAGTGGAAGATCCTTAATCGATTGACCGTCCGGATTTTCTATAGTATCAGGCGTTCAAAAGATACAGCCATTTGTATACTTTATGTTAGGTTGTGATAGGATAAACAAACGGTTGTATCTTTTGAACTACTAATACGATTTTAAAAAATAGTCGGCCAATCGATAGAATATCTTTTACTAAACAAAATGAGCTATTGGTCGTCATAATGGGACTGATATTACGGTTTGCCCTTTTAAAAAACTGGATGAAAAAACATAACATCGGAAATTTGCAGATATTGATCGATTTACTGTTGATATCACAGCTGTGAATGTATTTGAATATCAAAAACTAATGCTGCTATGTGATTAACACTTTGGAACAGATTATTAAACCATCTGAAATTGTAGAAACGCTTTTAAAAATTTAGCACTGATTTGACTAGTGTGGAACGCTCCAACCTCCTTAAGGTAGCTATGTCAGTACGCCTGAGTCATAGATACTAGCAACTATCGTCATCGAAGAATAAAATTATTCATTCTTTCTGCATATTCCAGAATTAAATTCTAAAATAAAAAAGTATCATTCAATCATATTACGAAATTGTTTTCACGTGCGTAATTAGTTTAATTATGTTATTAAAACTAATTTGACTTGTGTCTTGACTCGTCCGCCATAGGCTCTATAAGCACACGACACATCGTGGCAACACCGCAATATCGACCGACTGTTCGACCGGCATCGTACGTTACCGACATAAAACGAGGTTAGGTTTGCGAAGTTTGTTTGGCGATCTGCTATGTCATGTCGAATTCTCCAAAGGAAAGACACGACGTTAGAGCGGCTCGCCGAAAAAGAAACGGCCAATTCATTACGCGTAAACGAAAAGTGTGGTTCAACAACATTCAAGCAACAAAAAGACAGATACAATGAAGAATCGACGCAAGTGAAGTTTGATCAACAAATGAAAAATTCAAGAGTATCGATAGGTTAAAAAGTCCGATTTTAGATAATTACGTCGAATTTAGGATGAGAGCGATCATTTTCATTCATTTTCATTGCAGAACACTACCAGTATATACCGACCGATGGTAACTGTCGCATATATAGCTGATGTGCAACGTTGCCAAACTTCGGCGCCATCTTGAACAGCTGGTAGAGATTGTTTTTGCACGACGCAATTTCTTGCAATTAACTTGCAATAACTCGCTGAAATGTCCGGTGACTACTACTTTTTATGGTCGTATCGGTTACTTTAAGATCTAACGAAAACGTAAAGCTGTTTAGATGTTTTGTATTTCATTTCTGACATGCTTTTTTCTCTGTTCAAAAGTCAATTTTTTATATTACTCCATATAACGCCATGTATAAAACTCTGTTTTCAAAAGTTATTTACTTAATTAGATATCCGGTAACGTATCTCGTAATTCCTCACAAATAAAAGATGAATACTCAGACTACAAGATATAAAAAATTCGGACATATCTAACGTGTTTGCCGTCGCGTTATAACTTACCTTAATAATCTGTTCCAAGGTGTTAATCACATTAGCAGCATTAGTTCTTGATATTCAAATACATTCACAGCTGTCATATGAACAGTAAATCGATCAATATCTCCAAATTTCCAGATGTCATGTTTTTTCATCCAGTTTTGTAAAAGGGTAAACCGTAATATCAGTCCGATTATGATGGAACTTAGCTCATTTTGATCAGTGGAAGATCCTTAATCGATTGACCGTCCGGATTTTCTATAGTATCAGGCGTTCAAAAGTTACAGCCATTTGTATACTTGATATTAGGTTATGATAGGATAAACAAACGGTTGTATCTTTTGAACTACTAATACGATTTAAAAAAATAGACGGCGTATCGATAGAATATCTTTTAGTAAACAAAATGAGCTATTGGTCGTCATAATGGGACTGATATTACGGTTTGCCCTTTTAAAAAACTGGATGAAAAAACATAACATCGGAAATTTGCAGATATTGATCGATTTACTGTTGATATCACAGCTGTGAATGTATTTGAATATCAAGAACTAATGCTGCTATGTGATTAACACTTTGGAACAGATTATTAAACCATCTGAAATTGTAGAAACGCTTTTAAAAATTTAGCACTGATTTGACTAGTGTGGAACGCTCCAACCTCCTTAAGTACATCTATGAAGTAGATATATTGGTTTCTTATCGAAAATATTCCGTAAAAAATAAATTTCTATAATTGATGCACAAATCGGGTAAATAAAAATTGTGAAATAATAATCATTCGCGTAATATAATGTCCCGACTATAATATGCGAATGATTATTATTTCACAATTTTTTATGTACCTAATTTGATTATTAATTATAGAACAATTCATTTTTTTTAGTCGGCAGATTTTTAATAGCTAAATAATAGACAAATTAAGAATTTAATCATCAGCCAAGTTGTCAGAATTTCTCATGAACTCTCAAAAAGCTGTTGTTCATTCACTGGTGACTGTTCAATTACTGGTGCATTCACCCTATTATTTATTTCATTTTTTTTAAAGTAGTTCTAACGCTGCACCGTGAAGTGAGTTACAAAAACGCAATAATGACGGCCATTTTGTGACATATCGATATATTCCGGCATGCATTAAATTTTGAAATAAAAATATTAGTTTCAAGAGAATAACAAACCGCTTTATCATAATTTTTTTCAGGAATGTGCAATATTCGTGTCAGAGATCGATGTGTTAGATGACTTTTAAAAATCATTAGATTACTCTTGCAATATGTTTCATTTTTTTTTTTTTCAATCAACAATCTCGGTTATTAATCTTGAATTGAGCTAACGTCGCATCCGTCGTTTCCTAAAGTAAAAAGAAAGGATTCAAGGCTCTAATAATTTTGGTGCAGAGCCAGAAATCCGAGAATAAAACGCCGGAAGTTTATGATGAGTCAAGAATGAAGAGGGAAGGAGATTGAGAACGCTTCAAAATTTCGCCGCTAGAGCGACAAATTCTCCGTGAATTCTTTGCAACGCGGTCACTCGTATTCACATTTTCATGGTCATGTTTTTGACAGTATTTTTATTTTACGCGGCAACGTAAAATCAGTCAAGTGACTCACATACCGAGAAAAATGTCGAAGCGCAAACATAACATAGCGTACATTAAGCCTGAGGAGCCGAAATTTCTTCGAGAACTTAAGGCACAAGCTGGTTACAAAGAAGGACCTACTATTGATACTAAGGTACGTCTGCAATTGGTTTACTAACCAAAGAGGGACGCTGCATGAATTACACACGGTACAGACGACTCACCGTCATCAAGCAGAGATTTGTAGACATCTATCGAGAAAATCGTTAACTACGTTGAAATCGTCGCCATATTTGTTATCCGTTCCGTTTGAAAACGCATCAAAATAAATTCTTCTGTCGTTTGAAATGAAAGCCATGGAAATATCGCAAGATTTTGATGCAATCAAATTATTTCGATACTCAAACTTTAAACATTTACTCTTGACATCTTGTATTATAAAATTACGACTATATTTTCGTAAAAATGTATTATTATTTATTAAAACATTATTAAATATTGTTAATTTGCATTATCGAGTTAACATTTAAAAAATTACAAAAATTAATAAATAATTTTGGCATTGATTTTTTTTTTTAACGTCATTAATTTATTAAAATTTAAAAACAGTGAAATTATCAATTTCGTTTATCGCTCATATCTCTTTGAAATAAGCGAGAAGAGCTGCCAGATTTCGATGAAGAAGACAGAGACGACAGAGATGAGGAAGAGCCAACCGTTGTTGTACTGAAAGACGGAGATCTCACAGCCGAAGAAGCCGAAGCTATAAAGAAGCAGAAAGAAGAAGGTACGAATCAACGTCTCCCATTAAGTTTCTCACAAAAATCTACTACTAATATTTAAACCCCTGCAGAAGAAGCCACCGCTAAAGCGGATTTGACGAAACGTATCATATTCAAGAAGAACACAACTACGGAAACGGAATCGAACGCCGAGCGAGATCCTGCAATAAAGAAAAGCAAAAAGACGAAACAGAAAAAAGTTCCTCTATCCTTTAACGACGAAGACGACGAATAATTGAAAAACCTTCTCTTGTTAACTCGTAAATCTAATTGTTCTATATATTTATGTAAATAAATCATGATTTTTTTTCAACCGTTGCCTTCCTATAAAATAGCAAAAAGAACAAAGAACGAGAGACGAAAAAACGCCACAATATTCGTCTTCGGACTCTTAAGGTTTTGGATTTAATAATCCTTGACTCAATAATATACAATATTTATATCAAGACTCGACGCCAAGTTAAAAAAGAAAATTAATGTTGCTTTCACACGACGATTTCTGTTCTGATTTATATTATATGAAGACGGAGTAATCGTCAGGATTTTCGAGTATTGTTGCATGTTGCACGCCGATCCTGTGGCCGACGTATCGGCGCGATTGGCTGTCGGATGAAGGAGAGTCACGTGACGTTAAAGAAACGCAAGAGAACCGACTGGCCACCATGTCCCTTTAACATAAACGCGTATACGTCATAAAATACGCGGTCACGTGATTCCGGGTCGCCATCTTGGCAGTTTTCGACGACGACGACGGAGGTAAGGAGGATCCGTGACGTCGTAGCGAAATAAACATAAAATATATGTGAATAAATAGTCGTTTTTAACGAGGCTTTACAACGGGCTTCGTGTCCCAAATCGTCTGCGTCGTCAATAACGTTGGTGCTGTTACACGGTCAGTGATTGTTTAAATAAGCGCGCGGCAAATCGAGAGAGCGTGTGTGTATCTCCACGGAACTTATCGCGATCCCTCTTCGTGCTGCTATATCGTTGTCTCTGTCTTTCACTCGTCGACTCGTATTAGCGACACTTGATTCTGAACCGAGCGACGTTGTACGAGACGTCCGAGGCAGCTGTTCGACGGCTGTAGAGTCAAACGTTACCTATTATGCACACTGCACTGTGTGGAAATGGCGGGAGCATTCCAATGATTCTCGTTGAAAAAAAAAAGGCGGCGAACTCACGGAGACACGTGTGAGACCGGTCAATCGAGCACGAGAACTTCCCTCGCATAATCAACGCGTCTTGTACATACTTGCGTCGCGTATACGTTAATCTACAACCCCACAATTTTATTTGTACAATTGTCCCATTAAATAACACAATATGAGCAGGGGCGTATCAAATGACAAGCAGCACCCCGCGCACTCCCTCACCTTAATGGTTCATTTTTAAAAGCAACATTACCATTTTTTTATTTCGTTTTTTTTGTGTCATACTTGATTTGCTTGTAAAATATCGAAATAACCGGAAATTTTGGTCGCACAATTGTTTCTATTAATAATATAATAAGAGCAGGGTCGTGTCAATTGACATCCTGCACCCCGCGATCTCCCTCACCCTTGATGGTTAATTTTTATTGCAATATTACCATTTTTTTTCTCTTTTTTTTTAAAATGTTATACTCGATTTTCGTATAAAATATCGAAATTGCCGAATATTTTGTTTGTAAAATTGTTTCTTGAGAATTGTTTCTTTAAATATGAGCAGGACCGTGTCAATTGACAACCTGCACCCCGCGTTACTCCCCCAACTTTATGGTTCATTTTTAAAGCAACATTGGAATTTTGTTCTCGTTTTTATGTTATACTTTAATTTCGCATATAATATCGAAATTACCAAAAATTTTGTACGTACAATTTTCGGTAAAAAATTCGGTAAAGTTTCTTTAAATGATGGTTAATGGTTTCTTGATGGTTAATTTTTATTGCAACATTATAATTTTTTTCTCTTTTTTTATGTTATACTCGATTTTCGTATAAAATATCGAAATTGCCGAATATTTTGTTCGTAGAATTGTTTCTTTAAATATGAGCAGGACCGTATCAATTGACAATCTGCACCCCCCGTTACTCCCTCAACTTTATGGTTAATTTTTAAAGCAACATTGGAATTTTGTTCTCGTTTTTATGTTATACTTTAATTTCGTATATAATATCGAAATTACCAAAAATTTTGTACGTACAATTTTCGTTAAAAAATTCGGTAAAGTTTCTTCAAATAATATGATATGAGCAGGGTCGTGTCAATTGACAATCTGCACCCCGCGATTTCCCTCGCCCTTGATGATTAATTTTTATTCCAACATTACGATTTTTTTCTCTTTTTGTATGTTATACTCGATTTTCGTATAAAATATCGAAATTGCCGAATATTTTGTTCGTAGAATTGTTTCTTTAAATATGAGCAGGATCGTGTCAATTGACAACCTGCACCCCGCGTTATTCCCTCAACTTTATGGTTAATTTTTAAAAGCAACATTGGAATTTTGTTCTCGTTTTTGTGTTGTACTTTAATTTCGTATATAATATCGAAATTACCAAAAATTTTGTACGTACAATTTTCGGTAAAAAATTCGGTAAAGTTTCTGTAAATAATATGATATGAGCAGGGTCGTGTCAATTGACAACCTGCACCCCGCGATCTCCCTCACCCTTGATGGTTAATTTTTATTGCAATATTACAATTTTTTTTCTCTTTTTTTTAAATGTTATACGCGATTTTCGTATAAAATATCGAAATTGCCGAATATTTTGTTCGTAGAATTGTTTCTTTAAACATGAGCAGGACCGTGTCAATTGACAACCTGCACCCCGCGTTACTCCCTCAACTTTATGGTTAATTTTTAAAGCAACATTGGAATTTTGTTGTCGTTTTTGTGTTATACTTTAATTTCGTATATAATATCGAAATTACCAAAAATTTTGTATATACAATTTTCGGTAAAAAATTCGGTAAAGTTTCTGTAAATAATATGATATGAGCAGGGTCGTGTCAATTGACAACCTGCACCCCGCGATCGCTCTCATCTTAATAATTAACTTTTAATTTAACATGCCAATTTTTTTTTCTTCTCATTTTTATGTTATACTTGTAATATCAAAATTGCCGAAAATTTTGTTTGCAAAATAGTTAACAATAAAATAACATAATATAAGCAGTGTCGTGTCAATTGGCAACTTGCACCCCGTGCACCCTCTGACCTCAATTTCTAAATTTTTATAATATTGTCATTCTTTTCTCACTCTTATGTTATTTTGCGTCGCGCACGTTTTATCGAAATCGTCGAAAATTTTGTTCGTGCAATTGTTCCAAAAATTCCAAATTTCAGTCATTTTTAATTAGTAATATTGGATGAAGTGTGAGAAACGTCGTATTTTCAGTAAAATCGCATGTTTTCATAGAACTTGTAATGTCAAATATATATTCTCTATGTGCATTGAAGACTCAGCTTTACGTAAAAATTTTAAAAAAAAATTTACGTGCCCATAATTTAAAAAAAATATTAAGTTTTGAAGTACAATCAAAATTCGTGTATATAGATATACATAATTGATATGTTGAAAATTAATAATTCTGAAGATGTTATTTTACAGTTATTATGATAAAAATAACGGAAAATAACACTTTAATTTTTTTTCCAAATTATAATTTTTTTGTATCTATAATTTCGAGTCAGGAATCATAATGTGTCAAATCAGCAACTAAACTTGGAATTAAAAAAAAATGAAAAAAATCTCATTTCTGTAGAATTATATTTACTTTCGAGCAAAACTACTTTAGAAATTCCTGAGAATTATACTTCTTTTCGTTCGGGTTCGAGAACAAGAAAATAAGATTACATTTTCGTTTTTTTTTGTTTTACTGGGGTGGTCAAGCTCATCTTGAAATTTAACCATACTATTACTGTAAGTAGACAGACGATAGGGAATTATGGGTAGCTTTATTTTGGTGTTTTTAAAAAATGTCATTGTTCGATGAAAAAATTTCGTCGAAATCGTGATAAATTTGGCCGGAAATGGTTTCCGATATTGGGCAACCCCCTCCGGGCCCCAAAGTGACCACGCCGTTGCTTTTATTACGGCCCTGCCGAAACAGCTTTTTTAACCCATCGCTACGTCGGTGCTGCCATCTGGTGTCTAATATTCAGCGATGAATGTTCACTATTTACAGGTTTTCCCCTGAACACAGCATCGTCGTCGTGTTGTTCCTTAAAGCCCGTATCGTCCAGTCTCGTTAAAATATCGCGCGAATGCTCTGGGAAAGTTAGGGATAATCGAGTCCCTTGCGGTTGTTAAAATAACGTGCTTTCCCAACCCCGCGAAAGAAAAACTAAGATGCGGTGGTGCTTCGGGAACAGCGTGTTCTAAAAGATAGTCAGTGAGTGATTTGCTGCTGTATTCGGAGCGAGACTGCATAGATCCGCAAACAAGAAGAGCGTGTGAGGCAAGAGGAGAGGTGCGTTCACGGCTGTAAAATATCCTAGTGTCTTTCGTCGTCTCTCGCCCGAATAAACAATAATGATAATCTCGCGCGCGTTCCAATGTGCGAAATGTCACGCATCTTCCCGAGTGTTTTTTAAATTCACCCCGCAATCGAATTGATAACATTACAATTCGCTGCACAAAGCAAACCCGGCAAAAATGGTGTTAAGCCGAGTTGCTTAGATAGAATCCTCGAACCTATCGAAACCTCGTTTAGCCACATTATAGCCCTTTGACAAGAGACTAAATAAATCATCACAGGATTCGAAATACCACCAATTTTCCTACCGTATGCAAGATACCGAATTCTCTCTTTATTGTCTGCTCGTGGGCTACATACATGACAAAAAAAAACCCTTTGAACCCCTTCGATATTCTTAAATTCTTCGTATTCTCTTTAGATTCTCGTCTCTCTTTTCTCGACGAAGTGTAATTCTACCTTTGTCGAAATCTAGACATCAGGAAGCCGTGATACTCGTCGAAGTCCTCGTTATCGGGTCGTAGGTCGTGGCACGATTCCCTCCACGTCGCAGTCGCGTCGTTCTCTCTCTCGCTCTCTTTTTTTTTTGTCGCTCTCTCTCTCCCTCTCTCTCTCTCTCTGTCTCTCCTTCCCCTGTGGCTTCGTATTTCGTTAGTAAGTGTGCGTGTGTCTGTGAGCGTGAAAACTGGCTGCGCTCGGGCGTTCACGCGTGCGTTAATAGTTCTCTACTCGACAGTGGCATTGGTGTAGAGTTTGTGGGCAACACTAGCGGTTTATCCGTCGGTGCGACGGGTTCCACTGGTTGGTGTTAGTGTAGGAGTAGGTCGGCCCCCGAAGGTTCGAAACGAAGGAGAGGAGAGCGACGCGAGGAGTGAGAGCAACGCGCGAGTATCTCGCGGGTTGGTGTGTTGCTGCTGTTGTGTTGTCGCCGTAGCCGATGCCCAAATGTTGCCGAGTTCTAACGACGTCTGGTGTTAAATAAATCGTAGGTTTACCGAGTGACAGAAACAACAAATACAACAATCGTGGATTAAATCGCGTCTTAGGCTGTACGATCAAGTCACAGTCATTCCCGTCCGTGTGGTTGCGTGTGTATGTGAAGCAGAGCGCGCCGTGCACGCGACTCGGCGACTCTCCGTGCATATACTGCATATATAGAAGAAGCACGGTGGAAAAAAAAAGGAGAGGAAGAGGAAAGGAGAAAACGCACTGTCTCCCCGCGTTGAGCGTCTGTGATCCTGGACCCTGTGAGCTTAGCGATAACGTAAGAAACACGGTTGAGCAACACGCGTTAAATCCGAAATCTAAGTTTTCTTCATATAATTACCACTCGAGTTTTATCGCGTTCGTCGATTATTGTTTTTACGAACTTTTTCGTACGCTTTCTCTCTCTCTCTCTCTCTCTCTCAGGCACATCGATGCCTGTTCTTCTCTCTCTCTCTTTAAGCTTCAAATCGCTTACTTCGCCCGATGAGTTTATTGGTTATGGGACGGCGGCGAGGGAGTGCGAGAGAGAAAGACGCGAACACGAACGCGCGCGCGCGTGTCCGCGTGTGCTATGTCTCTTCTCTCTCTTTCTGTCTCTCTTAGCCTCTCTTCCTCTCGCGCCCCGTCTCTCTCGCTCTCTCTTTCTCTCTCTCTGTGTGCATCTGTGTGAAATTCTGCAGCGCCATTTTGGAAAAATTCTGCCTATTATTTCCGTAACGCGATAAAGTTGAGACGCGGGACGTGGACGCGTGTTCAAGAAAATCCTCCCCCTAATCGTTATTTTCATCACTGACATCTAGTGTTACCATTTATCGTTTTTCGTAACTGTCAAAGAAAAAAACGTGTTTCTCTCTGATTGTCCAGGTATAGCCGGACAGCAGTGGCCCCATGGAAGGCACGTTGGAAGACCCCCTGGTCAAGGACCCTGTTCAGGATGATCCTGCAGTCATAGTCAAAGGTAACGATCATTTTTACCTCCAATCGTAAGCTCAAAACAAACTGCATGCGTTCTAAGTAAATATTTACCATCTTTCCATATAATAAACACCCTCGACATTTTCTCTTTCAGACATTGTTATTCCAAACGGCGTCAATGGGAGCTTGGATGATCATGGCGACGAATTGGCAGAATCGAGCGGAAGTAGCAACAAAGATGAAACTGAGGAGAGAGTCGACGATGAGAAGGGCGAGGATGAAGAAGACAATGCTAAAGAGGACGACAACATTGTCGAGGATGTAATGGAATGCGCTGAGAAGGAGGACGAGGATGATGAAGAGGATGAAGAAGAAGAGGAACAGGAACACGAGGAGGAGGAGGAAGAGGAGATCATTACGGAGGAGCAAAATCCTCAATTCGACAAAGAGGTCTGTGATGGTGTTCCGATTGACTCTGAGATTCCAGAGTCCTCCGAGTGTGTAAGTGAGGAGAACAATGTTTGTGAAGTGTCGCCATCTAAAATACAGGATGAAGATGAGTGTAAGAACAATATTAACGAGACTATGGAAGTGGACGAGCGAAGCGACAATTCCGACGTCGAGTGTCTCGACGAAAACGTCAGGGATAATAACTCGGATAACGAGAACGATGTAGAAATGACGGAGAGTCTTGTGGAAAAGGAAGATCCAAAAAATACATCCGGTAGCAGCGATGTACAACAGATTAACGACAGTGTCGAGGCAATCGACTGTAGTAGTAACATGGACACGTCCGACGTGAAAATATGCGAGGAAAACGGCAGTTGCGGAAGTCCCGATATCGAGGAAATAATGGATAGCTCTAAGAGCAACGGTCACAATATTACCCAGGAACAATCCTCGAAGGATACTCCGAAGAAAAAGCCACGTAAGCAAATCGATCTCAGTAGTATAACGCCGAGACGAAGCTCGCGTAATATCAAACGTACGAGCTACATCGAGAAGGAACTTGAGGAGGAACCGGAGGACGATGGTTCCTCGGACATTGAAGAAATAAAACCCGAGGATCCACTCGCTTGTATCGTTGATACGAGCAAGGATAAGGAAAATTCTAAACTCAAGTCACCGATCAAAAGCAGCAAAACTACAATCGTCGTGAGCGACACTAAACGACTCGTTGAAATAGCCGCTGGTAGCAAATCATCGAAGGGTGGCAAAAAAGAGCCAACTTTAGTTATAATAGACACGAATTCGATTTTATCGGGACGAGGGGGAATTCCTGTTGGTAGTAGCGCTAGCGGCGGTAGCACATCGACATCGAGTTACGCCGCTAAAAGCTCGTCTCATCATCATGGTCATCATCATCATCCCGTATCGAGTTCGAGTTCCTTCTCCGTTTTACCTATGGGACACACGCAAACCATGTATCCCAATATGAGAACCACCATAACTCCCGTACCCATGGCGAGGGCTTCGCAACCGGCTCCGAAATCCATGCCGGTTGCTCCTCCTCCTTCGACACCTCCACAAATCCTTCCCACACTTACCGACGACATGTTCGTCGTCGAGGCGCCGTCCTTTATCGTTCCCTATGTTTACGAAAAGCCCCCACTAAAACCTCTCAAAGACTTTGTAACTAAACTCGAGAAAAGCATCGCCGAGTGCGAGGAGGAGGAGAAAAAATTGATGGAGGAGAGCAAGAAGAAGGAGGACGAGGAAAAGGCCGAAATCGGCGATAACGCCGCGGGAAAAGGGGAGGAAAAGAGCGAGGACTGCGACAGCGATGCAGGGAGCGTTAAAAAAGGCGATATCGATACCGATAACACCGTCGATTTGACGGAGAAAGGCGCTGGTGATGGGGACAAACCAACCGAGGAAAAAACACCAAAAGCACCGACTTACTTCGATCTACCTCTCGGTAAATTCTTCATGCAGATTGGCGTTAATCTCGTGCAGGAATTTGTGCAAACCGATTTACTTCGGACGCAAAAACGCAAACAGGGAAAACACGGTACAGCCTCGGCCGAAACCCAATTAGCTATTAATTCTCTGATTAAGAATCTAGAGTTTAGCAAAGAGAATAACGAACCATTCCACTTAGAAATGAAGAAATGCGAATTCTGTAGCTTTAAAACTGAGTCGGCGCTTGTGATGCAACATCATCTCGAGACTCCGCATATGCGAAATTACGCTTACAAGTGTAATTTTTGTCCTCTCGAGGTGCGCAGCCCTCACGATATACTCTTTCACATGGAAGCCGAGCACAATACTCGCGGTAGATTGGAACGCGGTCCCGCATTCCATCAATGCCCAAATTGTCCTTTCGAGGATAATCAAAAGGGCAAACTTACGCGACATATACTCGCTTGCGCTAAGAAATTCAGGCCCGAGCGAAATCTCGAACCCGCCACCGACTGGGAACCACCGGCCAAAATACCGAGACTGAATCGACCTCGTCAAGTTGGACCAGTCAATGCCAATGCCTTGGCTATGGCTATGGGAGCCAAAGGGACACAACCGCTTTTACCAAAACTTCTTCCCGCGCCAATCACTGGACGCGGACGAGGACGACCGCCCATGCAACCTCGATACTCAGATTTGAAATCGTTACGACCCGGATCCGGCACGACGATTCGCCAAGGTATTATAAACCGAGTTTTTTTCTTTTTTTTCTTTTTTGCTTCCTAATAGTAGAAGCTTTTTTTCGTAAAAAGAAGTTTTTTTTTTCTAGATTTTCATCAACGTCGAGAAAAGTGGTTTAGAAAAAATGTCCGGATGTATGTGAGGGATTCCACGGGACTTTCGCCACCCCCAAAAAAAAAAAAAAAATCTCAAATTTTATCTAAAAATCAGGTTCAGCGGTGTCTATTGATGGACCAAATTTCAAAATTCTAAAAAAATAGTTGACCGGAATATGCAAATTTTTTCGTTTTTTATCGTTTTTCATTTAATCTGTAATATCTCAGAAACTATTGATCGTATCGAAATCATTAAAAGACGAGAATGTGCATTTTTTTATGGCCAACAAGAAAAAAATATATTCAAAATTAATTGCTTAATTTCAGGTCACATTTTATGGAAAAAACAACAAAATTATTTTTTTTTTTTATGGTTGGACTTCAGATTTTTTCATCGGACAAATTGTCTCGGAATCTTTGAGTGATCGCCGAATTTTGAGTATTTTTTTTTTCATGGGATGGCCCAATGCTGTGACGTTACAGCAATCTGAATGTTTTTAATATATATAAAAAAATCCATATTCAAAATTAAAATTAATTAAAATGGTTGGACTTCAGATTTTTTCACCGGACAAATTGCCTCGGAATCTTTGAGTGATCGCCGAATTTTGAGTATTTTTTTTTTCATGGGATGGCCCAATGCTGTGAGGTTGCAGCAATTTGAATGTTAAAATTAAAATTAAAATTAAAAACATTCAAATTGCTGTAACCTCACAGCATTGGGCCATCCCATGAAAAAAAAAATACTCAAAATTCGGCGATCACTCAAAGATTCCGAGGCAATTTGTCCGGTGAAAAAATCTGAAGTCCAACCATTTTAATTAATTTTAATTTTGAATATGGATTTTTATATATATATTAAAAACATTCAGATTGCTGTAACGTCACAGCATTGGGCCATCCCATGAAAAAAAAAATACTCAAAATTCGGTGATCACTCAAAGATTCCGAGACAATTTGTCCGATGAAAAAATCTGAAGTCCAACCATTAAAAAAAAATAATTTTGTTGTTTTTTCCATAAAATGTGACCTGAAATTAAGCAATTAATTTTGAATATATTTTTTTCTTGTTGGCCATAAAAAAATGCAAATTTTCGGCTTTTACTGATTTGAAAAACGATAAAAAACGAAAAAATTTGCATATTCCGGTCAACTATTTTTTTAGAATTTTGAAATTTGGTCCATCAATAGACACCGCCGAACCTGATTTTTAGATAAAATTTGAGATTTTTTTTTTTTTGGGGTGGCGAAAGTCCCGTGGAATCCCTCATGTATGTATTAGGACTGTTAAAAAAAACATAATTTCTTTATAATTGGTTGCTCCTGAAATGCTGTATTGATTATCACAAAAAAAATGTTTTCGCGAAAGCTGGGAGTTGTGCGATGATATTAAGTACTGCCGCATCAAGGCCAAAATTCATTAAAAACGGCGATTTTTAGAAATTTCTTTTTTACTTGGTGAAGCGCTCATGGAGATTGTGGTTGCTTTCGATAAACTATGAAATTGTGTAAAGGCAGAAACATGTTCGATAATGTTTAGTACTGCCGCATCGACATTGAAGTTAACAAAATAAAAAATGAAATCCTTTAAAACATTGAAATATTCATCTGCTCATCGACTATGTCGCGCGCTTTCAAATGACAAAATGGCTCATGAAACGGGAGTCCTTGTATGATCAAATTTAGTACTGCCGCATTGATATCGCAGTTTTCCAAAATTCGAAAATCGCTTATCATCATCATGTTTATGATCATACATGACTCCCGTTTCAAGAGCCATTTTTTCATTTGAAATCGCACGAAATAGTCGATGAGCAGACGAATATTTCAATGTTTTAAAGGATTTCTTTTTTTGATTTTGGTAACTTCAATGTTGATGCGGTAGTACTAAACATTACACAATTTGATAGTCTATCGAAAGCAACCACAATCTCCATGAGGGATTCACCACGTAAAAAAAAAATTTATAAAAATCGCCGCTTTTCATGAATTTGGGCCTTTATGCGGCAGTACTTAATATCGTCGCACAACTCACAGCTTTCGCGAAAATATTTTTTTTTGTGATAATCAATACAGCATTTCAGGAGCAACCGATTATAAAGAAATTATGTTTTTTTGAACAGCCCTAATGTGCGGCACATTTGCAAAATTCAAACCGCTGTATCTCGAAAACGGCTTTAACAATCAAGCTGAAATTTGGCACGCTGGTAGAGGAGCAGCGCCCTTTCCTATGTATACATTTTCGAAAAAATTGAAAAAGAAATTCGAATTTTATAAGCCTTTCAATTTTTCGAAAAATGTCTGTATGTTCTCTAGCTTCCGCAATTTTTCAGCTAATGAGCTAAATAGTTTTGAACAAATAGAGAAATGAAAAATGAAGGTCGGTATTGAATTTGAGCGAAATCCATAAAGCGGTTTAGATTTTATAAAATTTTGAATTTTCGAAAAAATTTTGTTTTCGTTCTTATTCAAGTTAAGTTCGATCAAAACTGCTCAATTCTTTTGCAAGATAAAATTAACATCCAGTTGTAGTAGATATCGAATTTGGTGAAGATTGGTAAAGCGGTTCAGATTTTATAAGACATTGAATTTTTCAAAAAATTCTCGATATGTTCTCTAGCTGCCACCGTTTTTTTAGATAATGAGGTTAAACAGTGTTTGACGAATAAAGCAATGAAAAATGACGATCGGCATTGAATTTAATCGAAATACATGAAGCGGTTTAGATTTTATAGAATTTTGAATTTATGAAAATTTTTGTTTTCGTCCTTCTTTAATTTGTATTCAAAATAAGGATGCAAATTTGCACTTTGCACATCGCTTCGTCAATAATGATCATCTTTCGCAAAGCTTTCTCTATGAGGAAGCCAAAAATAAAATAAAGAAACTTCCTCATAGAGACGGCGTTGCGAAAGATGAAAATTAATGAGGAAGCAATGTGCAAAGTTCAACTTTGCACCCTTATTTTATGACATTTTCATTGTGGATGCAGAAGCGTGTCTAAATATTTTTTGTTAAACACAGTTTTCGATTTGTAATACAATTCCAATTATAGTATTTTTTTCAAAGTCATTCGTTTGCTCTGTGGTAAAAGCATGAAACGAGCTATAACAAATTTATCGATCTTTGAACATTTTCTCTAGCGTTAAATTAAAGTAATTATTTTCCTACAAAAATTGTAACTTCATGAATTTCGAGAGAAAAAAGCTAGATTTGTGCCCGAAGAATGGAGCAATTTTTTTAAATTTCTGAATTAAGAAGAATGTCTCGAAAAAAATCTCAGAAAAGTGTGAAGATAGAAACAAAAAAAAACCATAATTTTCTTATAGGAAAATATAAATAAATATATAGCAAAAAATATATATATTTGGCATAGAGCAAAAAAATCTTTAATTCAGTGTCCAAAATAACATATTTTTTGAAAGCTCTGGTTCTCTCTCCTTAAGAAATAAAGACGATTTGATTCCGAGACTGCACTGACTCGCAATCTAATCTATTGAACGACGCCATTTTGTTTTTTTCCACTGTTTTTAATCCGACACCGAAACACGTTTAATTTACAGCGGACAACGTTGCGTCTATGATGTATCGTCCAACATCCTCGGGACTTTTGGTTCCAACTTCGTACCAATTTGGCAGTAACCAAATATTCCAGGTAATTAAATAATTCTCATCTGAAGCGTAGGCATGAAATATCGAGTACGAATGGAACGTAGAGTAATTATATGTGTTACATATCGATTGTAAAGAGTTTGCAAGAGAAACAGAAAGGAAAAAAATAAAGGTAGCACGCGTTGTTGTTGTTGAATTCCTTGATAGAGTTTGTGATAAAGGAACATGTGGATGGTGACAGGTGGTGGGTGGCTCTGGGACTGTCACGTCAGCAGTGACGGGGGTGAGTAGCGGTAGCTGCGGCAGTTCTGGTCGACCCACACCCATCGCCCTTGTATCCAACATAATCGACTCTCAATCTAGACTCTCCTCTTCTTCGTCACAGGTAATTTAATGTCGGGGTTGCCATCGGTCGGGATCTTTACTCATCTAGTATCTTACACTGGCGCATGTTGGTTACTGTTTACCTTATTAATCAATTGTGTAACGATACATATATATATATTTATGGGGGATTCTAGCTAAATTTTTCATGCTCTGATAATCAATATCTTCCTTCAATAACTTCGACAATTTTGTATCAAATAGTATTTTGAAAAAGAAAATATACATATTTTTTTTGTTTGACGCTACGAGCAATATGTTTGTAAAAAAATTGAATTTTTCGGGATTTAGATATTTTTAATCTTTTTAACAGTCCTATCGAAAAAGGTCCAAGATTAAATTTGTTCAGTTCTTATAAATTACAGTATCTTACACTGGCGCATGTTGGTTACTGTTTACCTTATTAATCAATTGTGTAACGATACATATATTTTTTTTGGGGGATTCTAGCTGAATTTTTCATGCTCTGATAATCAATATCTTCCTGTAACAACTTCGACAATTTTTTATCAAATAGTATTTTGAAAAAGATAATCCACATATTTTTTTTTGTTTGGCGCTACGAGCGATATGTTTGTAAAAAAATTTAATTTTTCGGGATTCAGATATTTTTAATCGTTTTAATATCTTGGAAATTAACAGTCCTATCGAAAAAGGTCCAAGATTAAATTTGTTCAGTTCTTACAAATTACAGTTTACCTTATTAATCAATTGTGTAATGATACATATGTATATTTATGGGGGATTCTAGCTGAATTTTTCATGCTGTGATAATCAATATCTTCCTTCGATAACTTCGACAATTTTTTATCAAATAGTATTTTGAAAAAGAAAATACGCATTTTTTTTTTTGTTTGGCGCTACGAGCAATATGTTTGTAAAAAAATTGAATTTTTCGGGATTTAGATATTTTTAATCGTTTTAATATCTTGGAAATTAAGAGACCTATCGAAAAAGGTCCAAGATTAAATTTGTTCAGTTCTTACAAATTACAGTATCTTACACTGGCGCATGTTGGTTACTGCTTATCTTATTAACCAATTGTGTAACGATATATATATATATTTATGGGGGATTCTAGCTGAATTTTTCATGCCCTGATAATCAATATCTTCCTTCAATAACTTCGACAATTTTTTATCAAATAGTATTTTGAAAAAGAAAATACACATATTTTTTTTTGTTTGGCGCTACGAGCAATATGTTTGTAAAAAAATTGAATTCTTCGGGATTTAGATATTTTTAATCGTTTTAATAATTTGAAAATTAACAGTTCTATCGAAAAAGGTCCAAGATTAAATTTGTTCAGTTCTTACAAATTACAGTATCTTACACTGGCGCATGTTGGTTACTGTTTACCTTATTAATCAATTGTGTAACGATAAATATATATATATTTATGGGGGATTCTAGCTGAATTTTTCATGCCCTGATAATCAATATCTTCCTTCAATAACTTCGAAAATTTTTTATCAAATAGTATATTGAAAAAGAAAATCCACATATTTTTTTTCGTTTGGCGCTACGAGCAATATGTTTGTAAAAAAAATTGAATTTTGCGGGATTTAGATATTTTTAATCGTTTTAATATCTTGGAAATTAACAGTCCTATCGAAAAAGGTCTAAGATTAAATTGGTTCAGTTTGCAAAGAGCTACATAATCTATAGGAAATTTTTAAAAAAATTTTCCTTACATTTTTTTATATGCCGTTAAACAATAATTTCCCGTTTTGCAAAAAGCGCCATTTTTGAAAATCATTTTTATATACTCACGGAAAAATTTAAAAAAATGTTATTGCAAAATCGACAATCCTTTACTAGTCAAAACCAAAATTGACAAACGTTGAACGTTGCCTTTCTCCATATATCGAGTTCAGTGAAAACGACAATCATATCGCTTCTGTCTTCCAGGTATTTCTATCGAAACGTCGAAAGCTTTTATGAATACCAAAATAGAAAATACGATTTTATCCCTTGCTCTTGCCCCTTACGTGACTAAATTATTATTATAATGCACGTGTAATGTGGTAACGATGTCTCAAAATATGGTTAAAATAACTTTCTCATTTATAACTTCGTGGTGCATTTAATCGAAATTCAAACGCGAGATAATAATTCTGTTCTCGTGTAAGTGTTTAAAAACAGTTTCTCATATCTTTTGTAATCGAAACTACTTTTTACTAACCATTTTTTAAAAAGTAGCGGAGATTATTATAATTAAATTAAAATACGTGTAATTAATTGTATAATAAATGTGCGTTTCATAAAATAATGAAGCTTCAAACTTTGAACAGCTCTACATTTCAAAATCGTTAACATAGATCGTGTAAAATAATCGATCGTTCTTTTGAATAATCTATTCCATCAATATTTTTGTAAATTCCTTCAATTTTTACTGTAAACGTACATATACCACAATTGTATGTGAAATTTATTTTCAAGTTTATGTACAAAAACTTGCGGTCTTTGTTAATAATTAACAGCAACCTGCGTGTGTGTGTGTGTATATATGTGATCCGGTATTAGCACGAGTAGTTTTATTTACGGATGATTTTAGACAATTTGATAATTGTGAAATCTGCGATTTTCCAGAACACCTCCGCCGGTTCGAAAAGTCCTGCGGCAAAATTACTGAGTCAGCCGAGTATATCGATAACTCCTTTGCCACGAACGACATCTCAAACCCCGCTTTCCGGTTCTGGATCATCCTCGAAACCGGGAGGTAAAAATACGTTCGTCATATGCGAGATTTGCGACGGTTATATCAAGGTAAGAGTTATACATCACCGTTAAATTGTAAATTAGCTCATAGCATTATTAATTAATAATTACAGCTTTATTAATTAATAATTACAGCATTATTAAATAATAATTACAGCTTTATTAATTAAAAATTACAGCATTATTAATTAATAATGCTATAAGCCAAATGAAGTAAAAGTGATTATCTTACTTCATTAGTTTTCACACTTTATGAAGTAAAATCCAGCAAACTACTTGTTGGAAAATTTGTTTCTTAACTCGTGTGATTGCAACATTCGTTAGAAATTTTTTTTTTTTTATGCCGCATTTGTATCGAAATATACTATTGTAATATCACATCAATATTTACGTTTTTAGGATCTCGAACAACTGAGGAATCACATGCAATGGATACACAAAGTAAAGATACATCCAAAGATGATCTACAACAGGCCTCCATTGAACTGCCAGAAGTGTCAATTCCGATTCTTCACGGATCAGGTAAATTGAGGCATAATAATTCCTGAACGAATGACAATTCGTTCAGGAAAATTCTGAAAAAGACAGGAAATTTGTTCTACTGGTTTTAGTGGCCAACATTCGAAGTCGCCGAGTTTTCTTTATGAATTCTCCTATGGAACTTTCGTCTCATGTTTCGTCTTTTCTTAATTTGTAGGGCTTGGAAAGACATTTACTTGGATCTCACGGACTCGTTACGTCCAGCATGCAAGAAGCTGCGAACAAAGGAAAAGATGCAGGACGTTGTCCGGCTTGCGGCAGAGTAAGCATATTAATACTTTTGTCACTTTAATTTCAGAGTTGAAACAAAGTAATAAATAAACTCACTTTTTTTTTTAGAATATCCTGTTTAACTGCTTTAAAGCGTCCCTAATTTAAGGGGATAGAATATTATCGTACTATTTATCTGTTGTCTATGAAAAATCTATGAAAAATCTATGAAATTTTTTTTCATATATTCTTCAGAATCATGAAACGAATATTGACAAAATTCCAAATATTTGAGTGTTCATTGAAAGAATGATTTACAATTTAAAATATTATAATTTAATAGATAAATAAAAAAAGTTAAATTCATGCCGGAACAATTTTTCTTATGTATAATCGAACAATTTTTATAAATTTTTGCTCAAAGTTTCCTCTAAATACTTTTGTCATTTTAATTTCAGAGTTGAAACAAAGTAATAAATAAACTCACTTTCTTTTTTAGAATATCCTGTTTAACTGCTTTAAAACGTCCCTAATATAAGGGGATAGAATCGTACTATTTACCTGCTGTCATTTTTCTCATATATTCTTCAGAACCATGAAACGAATATTGACAAAATTCCAAATATTTGAGTGTTAATTGAAAAAATGATTTACAATTTAAAAAATTATAATTTTATAAATTTAAAAAAAAGTTACATTCATGCTGGAACAATTTTTCTTATGTATAATCGAACAATTTTTATAAATTTTTGCTCAAAGTTTCCTCTAAACACTTTTGTCATTTTTATTTCAGAGTTGAAACAAAGTAATAAATAAACTCACTTTTTTTTTTAGAATGTCCTGTTTAACTGCTTTAAAACGTCCCTAATTTAAGGGAATAGAATCGTACTATTTATTTACTGCCATTTTTTTCATATATTCTTCAGAACCATGAAACGAATATTGGCAAAATTCCAAATATTTGAGTGTTAATTGAAAAAATGATTTACAATTTAAAAAATTATAATTTAATAAATTTAAAAAAAAGTTACATTCATGCCGGAACAATTTTTATAAATTTTTTGCTCAAAGTTTCCTCTAAACACTTTTGTCATTTTTATTTCAGAGTTGAAACAAAGTAATAAATAAACTCACTTTTTTTAGAATATCCTGTTTAACTGCCTTAAAACGCCCCTAATTTAAGGGGATAGAATCATACTATTTATCTGCTGTCATTTTTTTCATATATTTTTCAGAACCATGAAACGAATATTGGCAAAGTTCGAAATATTTAAGTGTTAATTGAAAAAATGATTTACAATTTAAAAAATTATAATTTAATAAATAATTTAAAAAAGTTCCATTCATGCCGGAACAATTTTTCTTATGTATAATCGAACAATTTTTATAAATTTCTGCTCAAAGTTTCCTCTAAATACTTTTGTCATTTTTATTTTAGAGTTGAAACAAAGCAAAAATAAACTCACTTTTTTTTTAGAATATCCTGTTTAACTGCCTTAAAACGTCCCTAATTTAAGGGGTTAGAATCGTACTATTTATCTGCTGTCATTCTTTCATATATTCTTCAGAACCATGAAACGAATATTGGTAAAATTGCAAATATTTGAGTGCAAATTGAAAAAATGATTTACAATTTAAAAAATTATAATTTTATAAATTTAAAAAAAAAGTTACATTCATGCCGGAACAATTTTTCTTATGTATAATCGAACAATTTTTATAAATTTCTGCTCAAAGTTTCCTCTACAAGGAATCAAAATAAAAAATCCTCAAAAATTTTGCAAAAAAAAATTCCACACTGTATTTATTGGAGTTAGATAAACGAAATCATCGTTTGAAGAAAACTTTTGTTTTATTCTCTGAAATGATGTGAAAAAAAAGAAGAAAAAAAAGCGAGCAGCTTGTAAATAAATATTTGTAATTTTTTTTTCAGGTTTATCAATGGAAGCTACTAAATCACGTAGCGCGAGATCATGGCATGACACTAAAACCTGCGCATTTATCGTACAAATGCACAGTGTGCACTGCCACATTTGGAATGTACAAGCAGTTTGAAAATCACGTATACTCGGCGCACAGCGTTGTAGCGAAGAAAGTAATGGACAAGAAGAACGCCCCGTCGTCCCCGTCATCCAGATCCAACGATTCCCTACTAAAACCCCTGAAAATAAACGACGAGATAACTATTATTCCACAACCAGCGAAGCCAACAACGAGAGGCTCGCAAGGTAGAGGCAAATAGCAATCATCCGCGGAGTGATGATACGTGTATCTCGTTTTATTGAAATTCTCACGTAATCAGTTCGAAATGGTACTTCGCCACTCCCCCGGAGTATCCACTGCGCCGGATACTCGCGGTTGTTCACACGACGAACGCGTACCGTGCCGTGTACATGTGTATGCAAATTATGCTTAAGAGACAAAAAAAAACACACACACACACACAAATACACACACACAGACACACACATACATACACATACGTTTAACGACACAAATTCTCGATAGAGGGAACAAGACATTGAGAATAATCATTTAATAGAATGAAAAAAAAGAAAAAAAAATAACAAATAAAAATACAAAAGCCAGAAAAAAAAATCACACGGATTGCCCACTCCATTGGACTCATTCGGCGAAGATTACGGTAATATTATTAATAAATAAAAGAAGAAAATCATTAAAAAAGTAAACATGGACAACACAGGAAAGATTTAAAAAAATGAAAACAAAAAGGAAAAGTAAATCACACACTAGTTGACTGCGTATTAATATTCCATCAATGATTATACCGATATATTTATTTAAGAATTTTTATTGTTGTTATCGGACATACATAAAATAGATTGTAAAAACATTAAAGGGTGGCCTTCAGTATAATTCTTTGGTTGATCCTGAAGACGCGTATTATATCCCGACCTATTAAAATACAAACGATTACACGATTGTGGCCCTTCGATGGACCGCGTAATCGAAACCTTTATCTTGTCATTAAGGGCGAAAACGTTGACGATCTATGTGAGATCGTTGAGGATGAGAATATATTATTGGGACTCGGAATCGTTTTCTTCGAGACTGCGAACGGTGCGCGTTTGAAAAGAATATTTAAAAAAAAACATTTGATGGATCTGCACGCGCCGATTTTCGATTTTTTCATTGCAGTTTCGTATTCATACACGAGGCTAACAATTGTACGAATACGAATCGACCAGAGTGCCCTCATCATCGAACTGTCTTTATAAATTCTTTGTCGCCATTGTTTTTTTAGTGATCGAATGGTTTTTATTCGTGCAACGATCATATTTTTCTAACGCTCATTAGTAAAATGAAATGACAAACGACAAAAAAAGGGAAAAGTGAAGAAGAAGCAAATACGAGAAAGAGAAGAGAAAAGAAAACCAATCCTAAACGCACGAGCTCATCTCGCGCGCTCGTGCTTAATTTATCATATATACTAAACAAAAGTACGCAGAGACCCGTTATATGAAATAATTTATGAAAATAACATCAAAGGGTTAACCGGCAACTGTAAATTGTATCTATTGCTATAAGTTTGACTCGTCAGTCGTCCCCACCCATCCTTTTACCTTGCCCCAGCCCTTTCCTCTCCGTAAATTGTAATAAAATATCCAGTTTTATTTTTGCGCTCTCATAAGGAAGAACAAAAATGTACATTAACATAGGGTATAATATAAACGAATATATCAATAAAATAATAGGATGGCACACACTGAAATCCGCGAGTGTTGTATACGTTTTTTGTTTCGTTTATCAACGCGCGATTTGCTAAGTCTGAAATTATCACATATTTAAGACATAAACTCGATACTATCTCGTTGCCTTTTAACAAGTGGTAAGATAGTTTCGATTTAATGCAAGAGAATACGAACCACATTCGTCTTGTATAAAAACTATACGAGATTATAGAATTATACGTATGTAGATAGTCGTTGAGATTATAGGGAGTGGGTCAGGCCGAATTCGCGCGAGCAAACAAAAACGGGTTTTATTTAAGGTAGTACCGTCGATAAAATCACGAAAATCGAGTGCTAAAACTCAAAAAAAAAAAAAGAACGACTTGAACCGTTTTAAAGGAGAAACTGCTATAAATTTAAGTGGATGTAAAAAGTTTCTGGTCAATATTTAAAACAATGTACAACAAAATGAATTCACAAAATTCATTTTAAAACAATTCGGACAGTTTTTCAAGCCTTGGCACTCGATTGATTTGATTGCAGTGAAGGTATTTTATCTTAAGGTGACACCGACGATACAGTCGGGTCAATCGAGTACCAAAATTACAAAAATCATTTATACACATTTTCCACGAAAAACCAGTAAAAACGATGATTGATGTGAATTTACAAAAATCTGTTTGATAAAAAAAAGGAGAGCAATTAATGAAAACGTAAATTAATTGAAAATGTGTAAAAATAATTTTGAAAAATCTTGCTACCGTCGGCGTACCTTTCACAAATTTATTTCTCTCTTTCCCCGATCATTTTTGTACGTTTATCGTAGAAAACTACCGCTAGAGAACAACAAAAAAAATCGTATTCAACAAAAACTTAAGTTAGTCCTTGCGGACTACCTTAAGTATCGTGCGTTTTCGCACCATACGGCTGTATCGTGCTGACTCTGTGTCAGTTTATAAATATTTACGGCAAAACATTAAAAAAAAAAAACAAAAGATGTTGGTAAAGAACCGAGAGCATTCATAGACATAATTACAGGAGTATATAGTTTACTGTAATAATTTGTACAATGTTATAATGAAAACAAAAAAAAAACTAGCGATTGCGTAAATAAAGTGTACCGACATTGTATACATCTCGAATAATCGTTACGTACCTGTGACAAGACTTAAGGAGCCTTTGACAAATTCGGAAAATTGTACAAAACAATTAATCGCAGATCAAAATTTACTTAACGCTGATTTTTTTTTCTTTTTTTTTCTTTCAAATGTTCCGGTTTAATTGATTACGACATTGCACGGAAGTTGACGAAGACGTACGAACGAACTCATGAGTACGAAGCGGGATAAAGTTAGCAACATTAATTTTTTTAAATTTAGCATAAATAAAAGTTTCGAAAGTCTGTCAAATGAAGTGAGAAATTAACGGTTTATTAGTCACAAATTGAGTGACGAATGATTTACGACTTTTTTTTATCCAAAGACTTTATAAGTGGCCCGAAAAAATAGGTAACATTTTTTCGTTATCGACTGCACACGAAAAGTGACGTCGAGTCACTTCGGTAAATGTGCGATCGGTAATTTTACCGTATTTTTCACAGTAAAAATGGTACACCACCGGTTTTTAAATTATCATTAGGGTTTATCATAAAATAATATGATCTCTTAGTAAAAAATTTTATTTATTTTTTTTTTTATTAAAGAAAATACAAAATATATTTTATTAAAGAAAGTTACACAATGAATAACAGTATTTTCACATGCGCATTCTGGCTGCGCAGTGCTCTGTCTCTTTTTCGCCCGAATAAACATTGAATGTAACCTCAAGAGAGCGAGAAAGAGATAAACGATGGTATTCATACCGCAGGTATATTATCCCTGGCGGGAAAAGGGCTTTTTCAGACCGTTATTCGGTAGTGAGATTCGCAAACCCACGCTCGACGCTCAACGCTTAAACCTTTGTTCGAAAAAAAAAGAGCCTCGTGAAAATCGGTGTCTGAGATAATAGTAATAAATTATCAGGAAAAAGGAAATTGTAATTAATTCCACTGCAATCAATTAATTATAATACTTGTGACAACCTGTGACAAGACTTAAGGAGCCTTTGACAAATTCAGAAAATTGTACAAAACAATTAATCGCAGATCAAAATTTACTTTTCTCCCGACTTCGCTAAAATAACCCTATTTCCTGTCCGCAACGCGGGCGGGAAATCGCTCATTTATTTCGAATGACGTACGCATGTGCAGTCCGCTTTCATTACCTCCCGAGGGAGGTAATCATCGTGCTACGCATGCGCAGTCCGCTTTCATTGCCTCCCAAGGGAGGTAATCATCGTACTACGCATGCGCAGTCCGCTTTCGTTACCTCCCGAGGGAGGTAATCATCGTACTACGCATGCGCAGTCCGCTTTCATTACCTCCCGAGGGAGGTAATCATCGTACTGCGCATGCGTGTCGTCATTTGTTAGAAATGCGCTTATTCTCCGTTCTTGTTGCACACGCGAAATGTAGTTATTTTTTAGCGAAATCGGGAGAAAAGTATAGTACGTTACATGGGAGGAGTGCAACTTTTCACCTCGTGTGAATTTCTTCCAACGCAAACTTCACTCTCGGTGAAAAGTTGCACTTCCCTCCCTTGTAACGTAATGTACTTTATATCACTCCGTGCGTAAAACGCGATTTTACGCACGCTTCGCGTGCACCAAACCCCATTTACACACCTCGTAAAATAAAATTTTGTACGATACTCGTGCGAAAAACGTTTTCTTAACTCATGTGATTGCAAAACTCGCCTTCGGCTCGTGTTGCAAACTCACACTCGCCAGAAAAAGTTTTTTCGCACTAGTATCGTAATGTACTAATCTTACCGCTAATTTTTTTTTTTGTTTTTTTTCTTTCTTTCAAATGTTCCGGTTTAATTGATTACCGTCCTTACGACATTGCACGGAAGTGGACGAAGACGTACGAAGCTGGATAAAGTTAGCAACATTAATTTTTTTTAATATAGCATAAATAAAAATTTCGAGAGTCTGTCAAATGAAGTGAGAAATTAACGGTTTATTAGTCACAACTTGAGTGACGAATGATTTAAGACTTTATAAGTGGCCCGAAGAAATAGGTAAAACTTTTTCGTTACCAACTGCACTCGAAAAGTGACGTCGAGTTACTTCGGTAAATGTGCGACCGGTAATTTTACCGTATTTTTCACAGTAAAAATGTTACACCACCGATTTTTAAATTATCACATACGTCATAAAATCATATAATCTCTTAGTGATAAAAAATTTTTTATTTATTTTTTTTAGTAAAGAAAATACAAAATATATTTTATTAAAGAAAGTACATAATGAATAACAGTATTTTCACTTGCGCATTCTGGCTGCGCAGTGTTCTGTCTCTTTTTCGCGCGAATAAACATTGAATGTAACCTCAAAAGAGCGAGAAAGAGATAAACGATGACATTCATACCGCAGGTATATTATCCCTGGCGGGAAAAGGGCTTTTTCAGACCGTTATTCGGTAGTGAGATTTGGAAACCCACGCTCAACGCTTATACCTTTGTTCAAAAAAAAAACAAGCCTCGTGAAAATCGGTGTCTGAGATAATAGTAATAAATTATCAGGAAAAAGGAAATTGTAATTAATTCCACTCCAATCAATTAATTATAATACTTATGACAACCTGTGACAAGACTTAAGGAGCCTTTGTCAAATTCAGAAAATTGTACAAAACAATTAATCGCAGATCAAAATTTACTTTTCACCATACCTGCGCGGAAAGTTCAAATTTCCGCCCTACGGGTTTTACGTTATTCGAACTTTCCGCTGCAGATATGGTGAAAAATAGTATACTCTACTGGGGAGTGAAAGTAGACTATCCCTCCCTAGTGGCGTAATATACTATTTCTCCCGACTTCGCTAAAATAACCCCATTTCGTGTCCGGAACGCGGGCGGGAAATCGCTCATTTGTTACGAATGACGTACGCATGCGCAGTCCGCTTTCATTACCTCCCGAGGGAGGTAATTATCGTACTACGCATGCGCAGTCCGCCTTCATTACCTCCCGAGGGAGGTAATCATCGTACTGCGCATGCGTGTCGTCATTTGTTAAAAATGAGCTTATTCTCCGTCCTTGTTGCACACACGAAATGTGGTTATTTTTTAGCGAAATCGGGAGAAACGTATAGTACGTTACATGGCAGGGGTGCGACTTTTTACCTGGTGTGAATTTCTGTCCTCGCTTAGGTCGGGCATCAAACTTCACTCTCGATGAAAAGTTGCACTTCCCTCCCTTGTAACGTAATGTACTTTATTTCACTCAGTGTATAAAAAGGTGATTTTACGCACGCTTCGCGTGCGTCAAACCTCATTTACACGCCTTGTGAAATAAAATTTTGTACGATACTCATGCGAAAAACGTTTTCTGAACTCGTGTGATTACAACACTCGCCTTCGGCTCGTGCTGCAAGCTCACACTCGTCAGAAAAGGTTTTTTCGCTCTCGTATCGTAATGTACTAATCTTACCGCTAATTTTTTTTTTTTTTTCTTTCTTTCGAATGTTCCGGTTTAATTGATTACTGTTACGACATTGCACGGAAGTGGACGAAGACGTACGAAGCTGGATAAAGTTAGCAACATTAATTTTTTTTAATATAGCATAAATAAAAATTTCGAAAATCTGTCAAATGAAATGAGAAATCAACGGTTTATTAGTCACAACTTGAGTGACGAATGATTTAAGACTTTACAAGTGGCCCGAAGAAATAGGTAAAACTTTTTCGTTACCGACTGCACACGAAAAGTGACGTCGAGTTACTTCGGTAAATGTGCGACCGGTAATTTTACCGTATTTTTCACAGTAAAAATGTTACACCACCGATTTTTAAATTATCACATACGTCATAAAATCATATAATCTCTTAGTGATAAAAAATTTTTTATTTATTTTTTTTAGTAAAGAAAATACAAAATATATTTTATTAAAGAAAGTACACAATGAATAACAGTATTTTCACATGCGCATTCTGGCTGCGCAGTGCTCTGTCTCTTTTTCGCCCGAATAAACATTGAATGTAACCTCAAGAGAGCGAGAAAGAGATAAACGATGGTATTCATACCGCAGGTATATTATCCCTGGCGGGAAAAGGGCTTTTTCAGACCGTTATTCGGTAGTGAGATTCGCAAACCCACGCTTGACGCTCAACGCTTAAACCTTTGTTCGAAAAAAACAAGACCCTCGTGAAAATCGGTGTCTCAGATAATAGTAATAAATAATCAGGAAAAAAGAAATTGTAATTAATTCCACTGCAATCAATTAATTATAATACTTCCATAATACACGTATCGTAATCCCGGCATGTGAACCGGCCTTTTGTGACGTAATACGTATTTTCTCGACGACTATTTACGAACACGAGATGCCGCTTACGTTTTGAGAGAACCGTTGCGTGTTAGAACGTGTCAAAAGGCTGCTATATTACGGAGTGTCTACCGGTTTCTTTGTGCGTACAAAGAAATATCGCCTTTTTCGAAGATATTGAAGTTTAAAAAAATATATCAATAAATATGGGCGATCCGTTGCCTTTTCTCGTCGAGTATGCTAAGAGTGGACGGGCAAGTTGTCAAGCGTGCAAAAACAAAATTGACAAAGATGTTCTCAGAATCGCGAAAGTTGTGCAGGTAAATTGTCCGAACGTCGCAATTTATGTTATTGCGGTGGTGTACGAATAATTAATCGGTGCATAATTCAATAAAATACGATATTATTTGATATGATTACAGAGCCCATTTCACGATGGTACTATGGTCAAGTGGTTTCACGACAACTGTTTCTTTGACAAACAAAGACCTCAATCAACGGCTGACATCGCTCATTTTGATAGCATTCGATGGGAGGATCAGCAAATGATTAAAAAAAAAATTGGTATGCTATCTTAAATTAAAATTTTTTTTTTTATTTAAAATTTTTTTTTCTTAATTTTTAATTTTTTTTTAATAAATAAAATTTGATTATTTGGTTACTTGAAAATATAATTGAAAAAAGAAGCCTGGAAATATGAGGATATTATTTTTATGTTTGCTGCTAACAATTATGCATTTATTTTCGCTCATAAAATAAATTTTGCATTAGACGACAATCGATTTTGCAATGATCATATTTGATTATGTAAAAGGCAATGGGCGATTTTTTATTTTGTAATTCGATGAACATTCTTTTTTAGATAATTGGTATCGGCGATGCGAGCCTGACAAAAAAGATTGTATTGAAAATTTGTTTTTTACTTATAGCATTTGAGGAAATTAAATGAGCATCGATATCAGATGTTTTTCCTTAAAAAATATTATTTTTTGTCATATTGCCATAAAATGTTGTTTCAAATTTTTTTTTCAACAGCATGAATTATTATTATAGATCATTTTCAAAATCGAAATATAAATTCTTAAGCTTACTTTTTAAAATATTGATGGGACATTCTATACCAACTCGGTCAACAGTTGACTCAAATTTTTTTTAGCTGTAATTTTTTAATTGTATTCTTTCAACTGAAAAATGCATGCAGTAATTTTTTCAGATTTCTTTTTATCAACATTTTTGAGTTATGAATAATTAAAGCTATCTAAAAAATGCCCTAATTCTAAATGAATGAATGAGTGAATGAACGAATGTTTATTATTATCATTATTTACAAATTAGTAACAGATACATGATAATAATAATAATATTTGCTGCATTGCAAATATCTGGTTTATGGTTTGAACCATAGACCAGAGTGGGGCGAGACCTGATATTTGTTTTTTCCATTTTATAACAGTATTCAAAGAATTTTTAAGCATTAAATAAACAATGCTTCAATTTAAAAATCAACAATAAAAAAATTCAATAACATTATTTATCAGAAGGAAAATAAGAAATAAGACCTTTTTCAATTTTTTTTTATTCATTGCATAATATTAATTAAAAGTATTTCAAACGTTAAGACACACCGATTAAAAAATTTCTAAAAAAAAAGCTAAAAAATACTTACGTTATTTACTCATTTATTTATTATTATTATGTGAAAGAAAAAAAAATCTATGTGAAAAGCTACATATGGAGGTTCAGAGACACACACTTTTGCAAGTTTCATAAAAGAATCTGAATTTTTTTTTGGGAATACATATATATATATATGTCAGCATTTTTGAGATTTTTAAATAGAAGCGTTGTCTATTTAATGTTTAAAAAACGTTTGAAAATAGTTATAAGATAGAAAAAAATAGTAAGAGGTCTGGGCCCACTCTGGCTTATCATTCAAACGTTTTGTTGCACATCATAATATTTTTGAGAATTTTTTGAGTTTTAATTATTTATAACTCAGAAATTTCGATAAAAAAAAATCTGACAAAATTTCTGCATTCATTATTAGGTTGGAAGAATAACATAAAAAATTGTTGCGTAATAAAAAAAAAGAGGTTCAGCCGTTGACCGAGTTGGTATGGAATGACCCAGATACACTTTGTAGATACACTGTAAAAAAAATCTACTTGAAATTTAGTGTACTTTAACTGGAAGTTTATATTCATAAAATAGTATATTAAAATTAAGTAGTATATTAATATTACTAAATTAATATTAGTATATTAATACAAGTGTAATGTAAAATTAATGTATGGTACAGCACATTCAATAATTTGCTTAAATTTTACAGTAAAAGTACTTGAATTTTAATAATTTGCTTTAATTTTACAGTAAAAGTACTTGAATTGTAATAATTTGCTTTAATTTTACTGGAAAAGTATATGAATTTTATACCACAATTGTACATTAAATTTCGATGACGAGTTTATGAATAAAAACTTCCAATCTTTTCTAACAGTGTACTATTGTAAAGATTAAAAATACGACGATAGTTTAACAACTCCACAAACATTCATTGAATATTCTGTTCAATTTATCAGAGGAGTCAAGCGGTGCACCTGCAGCTGGATCTGGAAAGGGAAAGAAACGTGGAGCAAATTCAGCAGCATTCAAGGATTATCTTGTGGACTATGCAAAGTCCAATCGCTCAACTTGCATCGGATGTGAAGCGCCGATAATAAAGGGTCTTATAAGAATATCAAAGAAGGATTTTGAGAGTGAAAAAGGGAGAATGTACAACGGGATTGATAGATGGCATCATTTGGATTGCTTTGCAAAATTAAGAGCGGAGCTCGGCTTCTTCGAGGTCGGTACAGTTATTCCCGGCGCTAACGATCTCTCGGCGGAAGATCAGAAACAACTAAAGAAAACTCTGCCAAAAATGAAGGGCTCGGATTTGCCACCGCCAACGAAAAAATTGAAAACTGAGCCTGAAGACGCTGAGGAGGAAAAGCAGATGAAAGCGCAAAACGATGCGATATTCAAGATGCGCGATAGTCTCAGTGGTTTGACCAAAGGAGACATCGAGAGTCTTCTCGAGCACAACAAACAACACATTCCAGAGAGTTTGGCCGATAAGCTTGACGCATTAGCCGATGCGATGGTTTTCGGTGCCCTAAAACCTTGCAAAAAATGTTCCGGCAATTTTACTTACAAATCGGGCACCGGTTATAGATGCACCGGTAATTTAACCGAATGGACAAAGTGCGAGGAAGTTACGCAGGATCCAAAACGTAGCAAATTCAGTATACCAAAAGATTATAAGGAATCTGTACTGATGCTCAAAAATTACAAACCAAAAGTACAGAGAAGACTCGTGCGAGTAACCGCGCCTTCAACATCCAGCGCTGTGAAAAAAGAGGATGTTCCCGATGGTCCAAAAATAAAGGGAAAAGTTTTGCCTCTAAAGGGCATGAATTTCGTTATTCTCAGCTCGACGAAAAACAAAGATGAACTGAGACGCGATATTATGAAACTCGGAGGTATGGTAAGCTCGAAAATTAGCGATCACGTTGCTGCGATTATCGCGACACCCGATTATGTCGAAAAAGATGGTAAGAAGGTCGAGGAGGCAAGGGACGCCGATATTCAGATAATATCTGAAGATTTCGTCGATGAAGCTAAGGACTACACCGATCCGCCTATTTCGTTGATTGCCAAGAAAAGTATTTGCGATTGGGGCAGCGATCCATCGGTCAGAGTTGCCACGAGTATCGCCAAATCTGCATCGAGGGGAAAAAGCGTTTTTGAGAAATCTTCGTCGGGTAAAGTTAAATTGCGCGTTAAGGGCGGAGGTGCATTGGATCCCGAAAGTGGACTTGAAGATGTCGCTCATGTTTATCAGAGGCACGATGTTAATTACACAATAACTCTCGGATTAACGGACATTCAGTCCAGGAAAAATAGCTACTACAAGATGCAAATTTTGAAGCACGACAAACAAGAGAAATACTGGCTATTCCGAAGTTGGGGTAGAATCGGCACGACTATTGGCAACACCAAACTCGATGTCGATTCCCGTGAAGAATGTATCGCCAAATTTGAGGAACTTTATCTCGAAAAAACGGGTAATCGTTGGAATCAACGTGACAAGTTTGAGAAAATACCGGGAAGAATGTATCCGATCGACATCGATCACGGCGAGGAGGATCCGAATTTTGGTAAATTCGATTCCGACGTTAAGAGCAAACTCAAAAAACAGTGCAGGACTTGATAAGACTAATATTCGACGTTGATACGATGAAGAAAGTTATGATGGAGTTTGAACTCGATATGGACAAAATGCCGCTCGGTAAACTATCGAAACAACAGTTGCAAAACGCTTACGCGGTTCTTACAGAATTGCAGGAAGCAACGAAAAACGGTCAACCCGATCGTATGAAACTCATCGATCTATCAAACAGATTTTACACTTTGGTGCCGCACTCTTTCGGAATCGCCGATCCACCGATTCTCGAGTCCGAGCAGGACATTAAAACCAAATGCGACATGTTGGATTCACTCCTGGAAATGGAAATTGCTTACAGTTTGCTCAACGTTAAGGCCGACGCGGAGAAAAATCCTCTGGACGTTCATTACGAACAACTCAATACGGAGATCGATGTTCTCGACAAAAAGAGCGAGGAGTTTGATGTTATTAAGCAATACGTTAAAAATACTCACGCGGCAACTCACGGACAATACGATCTCGAGATTGACGAGGTATTCGTCGTTAAGAGACAGGGCGAGGAACAACGTTTCAAACCCTTCAAAAAGCTACCGAATCGTAAACTTCTTTGGCACGGTTCGAGAACGACAAATTACGCTGGTATTCTTTCTCAGGGTTTGAGAATCGCACCGCCCGAAGCTCCGGTAACCGGTTACATGTTCGGCAAGGGTATTTACTTTGCCGATATGGTCTCAAAATCGGCGAATTATTGTTGCACAAACAGTCAAAATTCTACTGGTTTGCTTTTGCTTTGCGAAGTTGCGCTTGGTAATATGTACGAGCGTCTTCACGCCGATTATATCGAGAAATTACCGAAAGGAAAACACTCCACGATGGGTTGCGGTCAGACACTTCCGGATCCTGAAACGGTCTACAAAACTAAAGACGGCGTTGAAGTACCATATGGAAAAGGTGTACCAGCGAAGCTCGAAGGACGTTCGGCGCTATTGTACAACGAGTACATAGTCTACGATGTTGCTCAGGTGAAATCCAAGTACCTGATCAAGATGAACTTCAAATACAAATATTAAGCGATTTATCGACTCGACGATATTTACTCTCTTGGATTTGATTCCTAATTCCAGTGTGCCCTTTACATTTACTTTCTATTGCATTGTATTATCGAACACATTTTTTTTTCTTTCGTTTATCGTTCGATCTGTAATTACACGTTTGTTGTATTGTTCATTCGCGTTTGATATATTTTCAACGCTATTAGTTCTACATCGTTACCAGCTTGTTTTGTTTAAACGTTTGTCAAATAATGGTCATGGTTGATACACTTTATTTTGATAAATAAATAAAAAGCATTTTTACTTAACTCGTGTTTTTACAATTTATTATACACTGTAAAATGATTCGTATGTTTTTTTTTTTGAATATGTATGAATTTTTTTTTCAGAATCTTGTGTAATTTTTGTAAATTGCGTTTTATTGCCAGTTTAGTACACTTGTACTAAATCTAGTACGTTCCCATGCGATTTAGTACGTTAGTACGTCTTTCGTAAATCTAGTACGTTTTTGTATTTTTCAGTGCGGCGGTACGCGATATGAAAGTAATTTTTTATTGTCATGTAATTCCGCTTTCCAAACATCGCATCATCTTAAAACGGTCTTAAAAGTTCTCGTTTATTCTCAATTGTCAATTGTACATTTTACTCACTCACTTAGTAACGTTGTCAGTTTCAACACAGTTGTAACGAGTAACTGTAATAGTATATCTACACTGTAAAAAAAAAACTACTTGAAATTTAATGTACTTTTATTGGAAGTTTTTATGCATAAACTAGTATATGAAATTTAATATACAAGTGTAATGTAAAATTAATGTATGGTACAGCACATTCAATAATTTACCTTAATTCTACAGTAAAAGTACTTGAATTTTAATAATTTGCTTTAATTTTAATGGAAAAGTACATGAATTTTATACCACAATAGTATATTAAATTTCGATTACGAGTTTATGCATAAAAACTTCCAATCTTTTCTAACAGTCTAGAACGGCTATTTTTTGGGGACGTATAAAGTGTAAAGACGATAGATTTTTGGAGATATAGAAAATGAAGAAATGGCAGTGAACCGACGGAATAAATCAGGTGCACGCGAGGGAAAAAACAAAAAAAAAAGCGAAAAAAGAATCCAAAGAAATGATGACTATGGTTTTCGGTATTTTCTTCGCTTCATCCTGGCTATTCCTTGTGCTCTTTCTCTCGCTCGTCCCTGGACATTTTCATTTCGCCCTGAAGATTCAGTTTTATTTTTCTCTCGTCTCCTGCCTTCCCGCGTAGAAAAAAAGAGTCTAGCCTAGATTCTTAAGATTCTCGCTGAGATTCTCAGCGAGAATCACGGTTGCGCGCCGAACCGAAATTCTTTTAAAATCTGAGAATTTCGCCGAGATTCTAGAGAATCTCGGTCAGCTTCATAGCGAGATTAGCTCGGTTAGTTTCTTAGCTGAGATTCTAGAGAATCTCGTCGAGGTTCTGATAGAGATTCTTTTTATTTTCGGCGAACCCCTAAAGAATCTCGGTAAAAAGCTGGACGATATTCTGATGGAGATTCTTTTTATTGTCAGCTACCCACTAAAGAATCTCAGTAAGAAGCTGGCCGAGATTCTCTCTAGAGATTCTAATCTTCGCGAGATTCTCAGATAGATTTAAAAAGAATCTCGGTGCGGCGCGCAACCGTGATTCTCGCTGAGATTCCTAAGAATCTCAGCGAGAAAATTCTTAAGAATCTCGGCCAGATTGTTTTTTTCTACGCGGGTTTTCCCTTCAGCATGTCTAATACCTGTTTCTGGCTATTTTTGCCGATTTTCTCGCTTCTTTATTCCTGGTTATTTTTTTAATTTGTCTTTCTCTTAACCCCGGCTATTTCTTGTGTTCTTTTTCTCGCTCGCCTCTGGCTATTCATTTCGGTTCTGCCATCACTTGTCCCTGGCGATTCCTTATAGTTTTACTCTCGCGATTATCTTGTCCCTGTCTTTTAATGTTTTCTCCAAGATGTAAACCTACTACTTTCGTCAAGTTGTCAGAAAACTAACGAAATAGCAAACTAAAACTACACTTTAATGCTTTTATGCTAATTTGAACACGCTACAGAATTTAGTAAGCAAAAATCACATTGATTACGTTTTGGCTCTGGTGTCTTGTATGGAACACGATTTCTCTCTGGTAACGCTGCTGGAGCTGTATTTAATTAAAAAAATTACGGATTTCGCGCTGGTTATATGAGAATAATCATTCTACGGAAATCTACACTCTAGAAATTCTGCATGATTTAATTTCTGGCTTTATTTGGTTGCGCTTTAAGTGAATTGCGACGACTGATCTTAAGCGCGTTGTACGGACTCTATTGCTGTCTCGTTATCAGTTTGTTTTGTTTAAACGTCTATCAAGTAATGATTATGACTAATATCCTTTATTTTAATAAATAAATAAAAAGCATTTTTACAACATTCAGTGTTTCTTTGCGATTTATTACACACCAGGACGTTTCTTCTTTACATGGGTCAAAGACGCACATATCCTGTTTTATTGTTTATGGAATTTTCAGGATGTAGAGATACAAATTTATCAGATACGCTTTATTTATTCGGCTTATTTTTCTTTCTATCGATCAATATTCGAAGTGGAAGTCGAAATAAGATTGGTCGAAGGTATTTATACGAACGTAACCGTCCTCTCCACCGCTGGAGAAACTTCGGCCGTTCGGGTGGAAAGCCAACGAATTTATGGGCCCGAAATGACCTTTCAAACGGGCAAATTCTTCCTCGAATACCAAATGGAAGAAACGCGCATCGAATTTTCCTTGACGCGCAGATGTTGTCGTTACATCCATGGCGTCTTGACCTCCTCCGAGAACAACCTGAAAGAATTTTTTTATTAATTTTCCAACGCTGCGAATCTGCGATTTAGTGGTCACAAATTTTTTTAATACACCATTTCATCTAAGTATAAATTTGCAGCACATGCAAAATTTAAAAAATGTTCTTTGTATTTTCTTTCTTCATGAAACAAGCTTTTATTTTTCCATACGCCAATAATTCTTCCTTCATAAAATAAAAAATTCCCTGACATTTCTCAGATTTTCGTGATCATCGTGAAAATTTATGGTTCAACTCACGTGATCGGCAATTGGCGATATTGTAGCAGAGTTCACTGGTCTCTCAGTTTTGTAGGTTTTCAGTAGCACCAAAGATTCACTGTCGAACAATTTTGCAGTGTGATCTTTCGATGCTGTGACAAACATCGTGCCGTCCTTGTTGAACTGCATGTCATTTATCTGTGATTTATGACCTTTTTGATTGTCCAATTTTTTGCCAGTCTGAAAAATTACACATATGACATTAATTAATAGAAGTCTCCTACAAAATTTGCAGAAATTAAGAAAAGAATCAAAGCATCATATAATTTAAGTCAGTGTATGAATATTGATAAAAATAATAATAAACAAAGATGCATACAGATTTTATATTTATAACATATACAGTTTCCCTTAATGTGATTTCTGGATATTCTGGCCCATTTTTAAAACACTGGGATAGAAAAATGAAAATAAAATCTTCACTCTAAGTTTTCTAAGTGAGGAAGCAAAAAGAGAATAAGCGAAAAAGTATCAGGATGTCTGCAAGTTTTGTCTTTGAAATAAAAGCTTATCTCTGCTGAAACTTACCCTAACATCCCAGATGTTAAGTTCTCCATCTTCGTGACCAGTAATTATAGTCTCATCAAGAGCGCCCCACAAAATGGAGGAAATACGAGGTCCATTGATGGGAATTCTACGAATCGCGTCATCCTGTGACAGAACAGCATCAACATTCCTGGTATCTATGATGAACATTTCGCACTGATGTCCAAGAGCTTTGTCAGTCGAGTACACAGCCAAATTGGCGGAGTAACTGAAAGCGCATGTCCTGACGGAGCTGTTTGTCGGAAGTTGACCAATTTCTTTACCTAAAATACAAGTTCATTGGTAATTAAAAAAAAAAAGCCACAATGAACAGATAAAAAATTCTTATTTATTAAATCTTTTTCAAGTTATAGAGAATAGACAAAAATTTTGCAAATCCTTAAAAATTTCATTAAATCTGAACACCTCGAGTTATTTTTATAAAATTTATCACCCAAATCTTTAATTTATTGTAAGGATTCCCTGTGATAAATCTAGTGCAAAAGGAAATAAAACTGTAAAATATTATTTAAATAAATTATTATATACATATATGTAAAAGGGTTAAACCCGTAAAATAAATAAATAAATAAATAAATAAATAAATAAATAAATATATACAAGAGAACCAATAGTATTGGACACGCGGTTGGTGTGTGGCTTCAGCGGTCCCCACAGTTAAGCAGCATTATTTGCGGTCATAACTTGGATGGGTGACCGCTTAGCCTTGCACCGGTTTGCGCGCCAACTGCTGAGCGAGAGGCAGTTTTTCTGAGTTTCTAATGTATTCTCATACAGTAGAAACTCAGTAAAAATAAAGCCGACTGTATCGGCCAGGTTTTCCGCAGTTTCTTTGTGCCCTCGCGCAAATGCGATACAGTAGTGCATTAGGATGAGTGGCTGCGGATAATATTCATAGAGGCGTCTCTATGAAGGAACGGGGAAAGGGAGAGAGGGGAAGCGTGAAAGCCTGAAGAAGGCATACGGAAGAAACCAATAATATACAATAGAAATAAATCTAAAGACAAAAATTTATGAATGAATTAAACTATTCACAATTTTATCCAGACGTTAATAACGTGCGATAATATATCATTATTTTTTTTTTGTTATCTTTATTTAAAGAAAATTTAGAAAAATATTTAGACGTACCAGTTTGGCAATCCCAAACTCTTAGAGAATTGTCACCGCTGCCAGAGAGAAATCGTGTTGTATCCCAATTAACATCGATACACCAGACAGAGCCATTATGACCATTGAAGGTGCCGAGCCTCTCGCCATTAAGAGAGTACCATACATTAGGATTTTTGTCCTTACTGGCTGAGAATATGAGGTCACCTTCTCTGTTGTATTTAATTTTCGTGATAGCACGTTCGTGCCCGTGTAACATAATAGGTTTCTGCAACAAGCATCATCAATCATCAAGTTTGAACGTCATTGATTGTTCCATTTTAGGTTATGATATGTGACATGTGGAATTGATTTCCTCAAAATAGCGTCGAATTTTCGAACAATGATCTTGATACACCGGAAAACTAAAGAATTCTGCACTTACCATCTTTGTCTGCTTTTGATTTATATTCCAATTGCACAGGTAATAAAAGCGTGGGCTAACGAACGGCGAAAGTACCGCACAATTCTGTGCAGTTTACGGAGCAAAGGGAAGCGTAAAACACTAAAAATCAAAGAGAGAGAAGAGACCTCGAAGATTTTGCGAGATTCCCTGGTGGCGAGTATCGGAAACTTAACTTTCCATGTCCATGTGAATAAATTTGTAAAGTGATGTTAAACTCGGTCGAAAACTGTAATACGATTTTCTCCGCCACGGTTGATCTTTTGGATAAAAGATGAGAAAATCGCTCTCCGCCTAACAATTCTACTGGACGACTTTCTCGTTTTCTATCCAGGAGATCAACGATGATGGAGAAATTCGGGATTGCTTTCACATCACCTTATGGGGTGGTGAACTCTACTCAGTCGGTAACAAAAACTGTAATCAATGTTTCAGAGGACAACGAACATTTTTTAATAAAAGAAAAGTCTTACATCGTTGATCTCTTAATTCTGAATGATGTAAGACTTTCATTTTTCCCAAAAAAGATCAAGTTTCTGAGAATTTTTGTTCCGAAAAATATTCGCTATCTCTCTCGCACTCAGTCGGTAACAAAAACTGTAACCAATCTTTCAGAGGACACCGAACGTTTTTTGATATAATAAAAGTCACATCATTCGTCTCTTAATTCTGCATGATGTAAGACTTTCATTTATTCCCAAAAAAGATTAAGTTTCTGAGAATTTTTGTTCCGAAAGTATATTCGCTATCTCTCTCGCACTCATGGACATTTCGCCTTCCTTTACGTTGACGTGTTGCTGTTCACTGCTCGGTCGGTAACAATAACTTTAAAGCATTCGTCCCCGATTTATTTTCTACATAAAAGACGAGAATGTTTGAATGAGTGCCAAAATTCTGCAATTCAACTGTTCTCGCAATTTAATAAAAACTCAACCATGGTCGAGATATTTGCTTCGGAAATATTAGTATATCTCTCTCGCACTCACAGTCGCAACAAAAACTGTAAACAATCTTTCAGAGAACGCCAAGCGTTTTTGGATAAAACAAAAGTCTTACATAATTGATCTCTTAATTATGTATGATGTAAGACTTTCATTTTTCCCAAAAAAGATCAAGTTTCTGAGAATTTTTGCTCCGAAAAATATTCGCTATCTTTCTCGCACTCAGTCGGTAACAAAAACTGTAACCAATCTTTCAGAGGACACCGAACGTTTTTTGATAAAATAAAAGTCTTACATCATTCGTCTCTTAATTCTGCATGATGTAAGACTTTCATTTTTTCCCAAAAAAGATCAAGTTTCTGAGAATTTTTGTTCCGAAATATATTCGCTATCTCTCTCGCACTCATGGACATTTTGCCTTCCTTTACGTTGACGTGTTGCTGTTCACTGCTCGGTCGGTAACAACAACTTTAAAGCATTCGTCCCCGATTTATTTTCTACATAAAAGACGAGAATGTTTGAATGAGTGCCAAAATTCTGCAATTCAACTGTTCTCGTAATTTAATAAAAACTCAACCATGGTCGAGATATTTGCTTCGGAAATATTAGTTTATCTCTCTCGCACTCACAGTCGCAACAAAAACTGTAAACAATCTTTCAGAGAACGCCAAGCGTTTTTGGATAAAACAAAAGTCTTACATAATTGATCTCTTAATTATGTATGATGTAAGACTTTCATTTTTCCCAAAAAAGATCAAGTTTCTGAGAATTTTTGTTCCGAAAAATATTCGCTATCTCTCTCGCACTCAGTCGGTAACAAAAACTGTAACGAATCTTTCAGAGGACAACGAACGTTTTTTGATAAAATAAAAATCTTACATCATTGGTCTCTTAATTCTGCATGATGTAAGGCTTTCATTTTTTCCCAAAAAAGATCAAGTTTCTGAGAATTTTTGTTCCGGAAGATATATTCGCTATCTCTCTCGCACTCATGGGCATTTCGCCTTCCTTTACGTTAACGTGTTGCTGTTCACTGCTCGGTCGGTAACAACAACTTTAAAGCATTCGTCCCCGATTTATTTTCTACATAAAAGACGAGAATGTTTGAATGAGTGCCAAAATTCTGCAATTCAACTGTTCTCGTAATTTAATAAAAACTCAACCATGGTCGAGATATTTGCTTCGGAAATATTAGTTCTATCTCTCTCGCTCTCACAGTCTCAACAAAAGCTGTAAACAATCTTTCAGAGAACGCCAAGCGTTTTTGGATAAAACAAAAGTCTTCCATAATTGATCTCTTAATTATGTACGATGTAAGGCTTTCCTTTTTTTCAAAAAAATATCAAATTTCCGAGAATTCTTGTTCCGAAAGATATTCGCCATCTTTCTCGCACTCACGAAGATTTCGCCTCCCTTAAAGCTGCTTTACATGCTTATCAACGAATGTTTCACTTGACAGTCTAAACAGTATAAATTATAATAAAAAAAATTAACAAACAGACATAGTTAGCAATTAGACATGAGTAATTAGACGATAGTTAGAGACATAAGTAAATCGAGCGCGTTGCGGTTCATCTCAATCGGTGAGTTTTCTACTCTATAACGATTTTTACAATTTCGCGGCGAACAAGACCGTGTTTTTTCGTGTTAGTCCCGTTCCAAGTTCCTGTGAGTGTTCGATAGTGAAAAGTTGAAAAGGGAAACGAAACTGAAACGACATGTCCGCGATTGTTGCTAGCAGTCAACCACAAGTCGACGAGAGCTACTGTTTCAAATGGAGCGATTATCAGAATCACTTGTCGGGTGTTGTTCGTCAACTTTTGGAGGAAGAATGCATGGTCGACGTGACTCTCGTCGCTGCCGGAGAACGCATACAAGCTCATCGAATCGTACTGTGTTCCTGCAGTACTTTATTTCAAGTAAACAATGCGACGTTCGACGTATACAATCGTTTGGAGCGTTAACCCGATACTTTAAGGATGTTCGTCTGTTTCGCACTTAGTAAAATCAGTGCTAAATTTTTATAATTGTTTCATTAAAGTTTAATGCATTAAATAACAATAGTAGAGAGTAGTTTGAATTGAATCATGTACATTTAACCCAGAGAAAGATTAATAGTGCTGGATTTGCATACAGATTAACTAATTAACGTTACTTTCCAATGGGATGCATTTTCGTTCAGTTTTTTCCAAAAATAATTTATAATATCTTGCCAATTTTGATGAGTGATGGCTCATTTTCTTTCTTAAAAGATACTCTACAAATTCACCAGTTAGATATTTGATCTTATTGATCGTTTAATAATTATAGCCTCTTGTTTAACAAAAATCAAAATACTTTCATAAACAAATAGCTATAATTATTAAACGATCAATAATATCAAATATCTAGCTGGTCAATTTGTAGAGCATCTTTTAAAAAAGAGAATGAGCCATCACTCATCAAAATTGGCAAAAAATTGTAGATTATTCGTGGAAAAAAGTGAACAAAAATGTATCACATTGGAAAGTAACGTTAATCAATTAATCTTTATGCAAGTCTGTCACTATTTATTTTTCTCTCGGTTAAGAGTACATGCTTCGATACAAATCAACGCTCCACTACAGTTATTTAATGCATTAAACTTTAATGAAACAATTACAAAAATTTAGCACTGATTTGACTAGCGTGAAACAGTTGAACATCCTTAATTCTTCCAATACTATGAATAATTCTTTTAGGAATTTATCAGTCTGGTCAAAGAAGACCATCTCAGAATAATATTTATTTATTTATATAATAAAACATATATATATATATATTTATATTATAAATATGTTATATATATATTTATATATATAATATATATTTTATTTTTTATTTATTTATTTTACGGGTTTAACCCTTTTACATATATATATATATAATAATTTATTTATTTATTATACATTTATAATTTTATATAATAAAATAAATAAACTAAAATAAAAATAAACAATGCTTTTAGGAATTACTCAGTCAGGTAAACGAAGACCATCCCACAATAATATTGAGCGATATATCCGCTCAGGATGTGAGATCCATTGTAGATTTTAGTTACCATGGCGAAGTTCGAATTCCCGTTGAAAATATCAGCAATTTGTTGGAAGCTGCACATTCGCTTAAAATTTGTGGTCTTATGGAGGTAAAAAACCCATTGTTAAAATATTTCTCCAAAAAAAAACATTCTGAAAAGCTATAAATCAATGGCTCTAAATAAAATTTAACTTGAGTTACAAAATTTCAAGATTTGACTTGAATTAAATTATTGACAATATTTTACTCAAATTTTTAATTTATGCTACAAATTTTTTGAGGCACTTTCCTATCCCATTTTTATTATGAATTTTGCCTGCAGAAGTTTTAATTTAAAAAAAACAAGAATTTCTTTTCTAATTTGCTAGAAAAAAAATCAGATTTTGAGTTTATATTATAAAAATCTGAGAAAAGCCTTGAGTTTACATTATTAGATATTAAAAATATTTTGGAATATAAATAGAAGTTAGTAGAAGTAGAGTAAAATAAGAAATATACAAAAAGTAATTTATGAATGTAAACCTCTTTATAAAGAAGCAAAAGTTATTAAGATTTTTAAAGAAATATTTTATTGACCCAAGCAACATAAAAAACTCACTGCCTGTTTGCCTTTTTAAAATGAAAACGTGCACAGATGAAAGATTCATTGTAGTAATATTTTTAGATCGATGGATTAGACGAAAATGATGGCATTATTAGTACAAAAGACTTGACCGAGGATACGACGGAATCGTTACCAGAATTCAACGAATCTGATGAGCGTGGATCAGAGCCAATATTGATTGAAAAGAATTCGGATAACAGTTCTGAAAGGCCAGATAAAGATGATTTCGCCCCGGGGAAAAATAAGCGAAAACGGAGAAGAGATTCAACGAAACGAGAATACAACGACGATATGCTAGCATCCGCGATAAACGATCTAAGAGCTGGTCAGACGCTCATAGAGGCAGCTACAAAAAATAATATACCTCGTTCTACATTGTATATGCGTGCCAAAGCATTGGGAATACATCTGAATGCTTCGAGAAACGAGTATCCAGCGGAATGCATGAAAGCGGCGATAGACGCGGTGATCGGAGGCTTGAGCTTGCAGCAAGCTTCGGAAAAATTTTATATACCAAAAACTGTACTCTGGCGACGAGTACAAAAGGAAGGGTATCAGGTATTGCGCTCTGAGCTCAAAAGATCCTATGGATCAGACAAGAGGGAAGCGGCTGTAAAAGCACTGCAAAGAGGAGAAAATCTTACAAAGGTTGCACTAGAATTTCAGGTAATAAATATTTATGGATGTAGGAGCGCGATGGGTCGCTCAACTACCTGAAAAGTAAGAATTCAGAGAGAAATTCGAACACTTGTCGATGGAATAAAAACCTGAAAAAAAATCAAGCATACAAAAGGTGCGGAAAAGATTAATTTTGCATATTAATAATTGCAAAATGTTATTAACAAATAGGTGAAAAAAAAATTGTTCAACAAATTATCCGTCAACCTAACTTTTTTTTCGAATGAAAATCATTCGTTAATTTTTCTGAATACGTATGAATTTTTTCAGAATTTCTTGTAATCATCGAAATTTCGTTTTTTTGGAATTCATTTTTTTTTAATGCATGTTAAGTCGCGAATTTTTCATATGTGCTTGTCACAAAACCACCCATTACACCCAACAAGTTTCGAAACGATTGATAAAATAGATTTGCGAATACAGCTCGCACAAGAAAAAAAACCGCAATTTTCAAACATTAGACAAAATTTTGAAAAAATTCATACGTATTCAGAAAATTAGAGGAATCATTTTCATTCGAAAAAAAATAGGTTGGCGGATAATTTGTTGAACAATTTTTTTTTACCTGTTTGTTAATAACATTTTGCAATTATTAATATGCAAAATTAATCTTTTCCGCACCTTTTGTATGCTTGATTTTTTTCAGATTTTTATTATATCTTTTATTCCACTTTTCAGGAAGTTGAGCACCCCATCGCGCTCCTATATCCTTAAAAGTAGTTTAAAAAAAAAATATTAAAGTTTGCAAAGTCGGGCTTACCACAAATTAAAAAAGGAATAAAATAAAATAGGAATAGAATCTTGCACATTGCTTCCTCATTCTTTTTCGCTTTTTACAAAGCCGCCTCTATGAGGAAGTTTCTTTATTTTATTTTTGGCTTCCTCATAGAAGAAGCTTTGCGAAAGATGTAAATTATTGATGAAGTTGATGATTTTTGACGTTTTACGAAAATCAGAGCGAAACCAATAAATTTTTGAAAAATTCAAAATCACGTAAAATCTGAACCGCTTTACCGATCATCACCAAATTTGGTACCTAGCAGGGCTGAATGTTATTTTTTCTGTGTAGAAAATTTCAGTCGATTAGTTGAAATTTTACCTGAATTAGAGCAAAACGAAATTTTTTCGAAAAATTCAAAATCTCATAAAAACCGAACCGCTTTACCGATTTGGCCCAAATTCAATACCAAAGATCGTATCAGTTTCTTCAATTTTAATACGAAGTTTCAGCCCGATAGCTAAAAATTTGTTCGAGCTAGAGCTCGTACGAATTTTTCTCGTACTTTTTTCAAAATTTCTAAATTCTTATAAAAATGAAATGCGTTAAGCGATTTTTGTAAAATTTATACCAATTGAAGATTAGCCAGTACTGTACATGTTGTTTAAATTTTAGCTGATTCGGTCGAATACTTTATAAGTTACAGTTATATGATTTTTTGGCCTTTAATCACACAAACACATAAACACATATACATACATCCAGAGAATTTTTCTAAACCACTTTTCTCGACGTTTCAGCCCATTTTAAACGTTTTGCCATAAAAATCTCGAAAAAAAAAAATTTCATGTAAACAAAGTTTCCTCTATGAGGAAGTAAAAATCGGTTTAAAAAATCTGAAAAAAATTAAATAGTCTCTAATCCTCAACACCGTCTCTCACAGATACCAAAAACAACGCTGTTTCGTGATAAAGCGCGATTGGTGGACGAGGGAAAATTGCCGGAGTCATTCTGGAAGAAGCGAAAAGCCGGCGACGAGGAAGTCAAACGATTGCGTCTCGAAGAGGCGGTAGCGGCTTGCAGAGGTGGTAAAATGTCTCAAGCCGTTGCATCCGTGACCTACAGAATTCCAAAAACGACAATTTGGCGTCGGCTTCAGCAGGAAGGAAAGAATTCCGAGCGTGTTGCAGCTGCAAAAACTGCGGAACGAACCACAGAAGAATCGGAGGTGGAGGTCGACGATGTAAAGATCGAACAACAGAATTCTGAGTTTGAGCTCTGCGAAGTACGCTGACAAATTGTAGCCTATGCCCAGATCTTTAACTCTTCCTTACGTTAACTTATGTTAAAGTTACTATCATTTATTCAAATTCTGCTTCAAACCTCATGAAAACTTTCACATAACTTGGCTTATTTTAACCACAAATTATTTCAACTGTTAAGGAGGTTCGGTGATGGCGGCAGGGTGGGGATAGGCACTGTTGTGCTGCGCGGTAAGGGTCTGACGCCGTGTGATCGAGACACCATGCGAGCCGCGTTAAGCGTAGAGGCAAAAAATTAACAATTTCTCTGTCAATTTCGCGTTGATCTTCAAATTTCAAGCTCGTGCCCTATTCAGAATACTTTTCCGGACGTCTGCATATTTTTTTGATTATTCTATCTTGGATTTAGCTCTTGCAAAGACGTAAAAAGTTCAATATTCGACTCACTTTTCTTTTCTTTACATGTAAATAGTCGCAACTTTGTTATTTAATATCTCGGAAACTACACGGTGAATCCCTTAAAAATTTTGCGTACGTGTCCGTTATCATTACAGCTGTTATACGATTTTTTTTAACAATTTTATCTTGGATTTGATTTTTTTTACGAACCTCCTTAAGGGGAGGGAGTCAGGTAAAAAAAAATGATTTTGGAAATTTAATATCATCCAAATCCTATTGCATATAAAAATCCTCAATGCACTATATTGTTGGTGCTCGATGAAAGAATTTTTTACTGTCGTCTGACTTGCATATGCTTTTCAATATTATCTTAAGCAAAGTTCTTAGGTTTTCCATTCTGCGCATGATTCAGATCAAACTACTAGGCAGATTGGAATCATTGACGTGTCATTTTCTTCTTCATGAAAAGATACACCGGCTAAATGGAGCAAACTATTTTTTTTTTTCATTCTGAAAGCAAAGTTAATCACTGATTTAGAAAATAGCATAAAATGTATTTATTAATAATAATGTTACTTAAAAAATATTACATTTTATTAACATTTGCTCCATTTAGCCGGTGTATCTGTTCATGAAGAAGAATATGAGACGTCAACCATTCCAATCTGCCTAGTAGTTTGATCTGAATCATGCGCAGAATGGAAAACCTAAGATCTTTGCTTAAGATAATATTTAAAAGCATATGCAAGTCACACGACAGTAAAAAATCGTTTAATCGAGTACCAACAATATAGTGCGTTGGGCATTTTTATATGCAATAGGATTTGGATGATATTGAATTTTCAAAATCAATTTTTTGACCTGACTCCCTCCTCTTAAGATAATCTCAGATAGTTTTATTGGAATTTAAGGAGGGTCTTCTGTTACTTGTGGTGGTGAGGCCGAAGAGCGGTGAGACGTGAGACGGAGGTACCTAGCCGTGCAACAATGTTGCGTCGGAGGCGGCAAACTCGTGTAACACGAGTTATACTTATCACTTTAATTTCAACAAAACGGTACAGACGAATGTTTCGAAAATTGGATCTGTAGTTCTGTAAAGTACGTCGTTTCAAGCGATATACGTTTCCAAAAGATGACATCACTCCTTCTATTTATTTTACACGATCGAAAAAGCACTATTTTCCAATAAGCCCAATGTTAAATCTCTTAACTTTGAGAATTAATATCTTTAAAACGGTGCAGACAACCTCATGAAAACTCCACAGTTTGATGAGAGGATTCCTCGTGAACATGCTGTCCAAATTTCAAAACGCTGGCATCACTTCGAGATAACAGAAGACCCTCCTTAAAGCAGAATTAGAATAAAATCTGACAATAACTTTGGCATAAGTTAACGTAGTGAAGATTTCAGGATTCGGATCCTGGTGAAATATCTTAATATTTAAATATTCAACAGGTCTCCTCGGAAATTCCTATAACGTATATAGACGAAACCAGCTTACCGGAAGATTCTGTAATAATTTTAACTACTGAAGATGTCGACGGCCTTAATCTTGAGGCAGGTCGACAGATTATCGTAAACCAAGTGAGTTCCATCGTAAATTCACTCATTGGTGACTCTATCCACTTAATCGTCTCGAAGTCTCTCACTTTAGTCAGATAATTATTAATATATATCAACAAATTCGATCTTCCTCTTAATTAATAGCAGTAATTGAAAAAACTATTTTAACAGGATTCTGAACAAGAGTACGTGCGGTGTGCCTTGAGCATAGGAGAAAACGCAGAGACTACCGGTTACCAATCGGCGGCCAGCTAACGAACCCAGCAATTCAGATCTTCGTTTTAGTCTTTACCATTCTGCGTAACCTTAGCTGCCTGAATTATTATAATTGGATCCAGAGATTGTAACAATCTCATTACTTTTTTTATGTTTAAAAATAATAAGATACTAATTATCGTTTATCTCGAATATTGTACATTTCCGTAAGCAAATAACTTTTTTTTTTAAGACCTCAATTTTACTTTTTGGAGGATTTTTTTCAGATGTTTTAGTTAAAAAAACACGACCAGAAGAAACATAATTACTTCGGATATCTTGACATTTTTTTAAACTATTTTGTTTATCGCAAAACCTTTTTTGAAAAATATTTATCAAAATGCTCCCAATTTAATAGAGTGATTTCGAAAGTAACGAGATAGTTACAACTCTGATGGGATTCACTGACCAACATTCTTATAATTAAAAAAAAAAAAACAACAATCGAAAATGGAAATAAAAATAAGAATAATTCAATAGAAAATACCTGGGATTATATTTTTTATCCTTAATCCATGAATACATTCCCGTGGAATGAAGGGAGCAATAAAATCTGATCGGCGTGTACAGTGCGCGACTCGCACGCCTGAAAAGCGCTGTTTTTTTTGTTCATTCTTAATATTTGTAATATTCGTTTTGTAAATATTTTGTTAACCGTTTATCTCGCATTTATACGTCCAGAGGCGCAAAATAAAATGATGAAATAATTGATTAGTTGTATTGTTTCAATATTTCGTTATTTCTTCAAGGACGCAGTAGTTTCTAATTAAGGGAATGGAAACATTGAAAGCTCCGGCGCGTATGATTTTACTTTACCGCGACCGGAGATTCGGTAATATTCGGAAATATTTTAATATTCTTATGAGAGTTGACCGCAATCGGCGACGACGATTCTCTTGTTAGTCTTGCCGCTCTGAGCTCCGGTGGCCTCGAGCTTCTTCACGACATCCATTCCGTCGATAACCGAACCGAAAACCACGTGCTTGTTGTCCAGCCAAGAGGTCTTTACGGTCGTGATAAAGAATTGCGATCCATTGGAGTTGGGACCGGCATTGGCCATCGACATTATTCCAGGTCCGGTGTGCTTAAGGGTGAAGTTCTCGTCCTCAAAGCTGTTTCCATAGATGGATTTTCCACCGGTGCCATTGTGGTTGGTGAAATCACCACCTTGGCACATGAAGTTGGGAATGATACGATGGAAGGAACTTCCCTTGTAGCCAAAGCCTCTCTCTCCTGTGCAGAGTGCACGGAAGTTTTCAGCAGTTTTCGGTACAACATCGGAGCGAAGCTCAATGACGATGCGTCCGACCGGCTGACCATCGGCGGTCATATCGAAGAATACAGTTGGCAGACCCATTTTTGCTGTGCAGTGGTTTTGGTGTGCTAAAAAAAAAACGAAATAAACAGATTACCATTTTTAATATTCCATTTTTTTTTCAACTTATTCAAGTAAAATAACAACCATGTGGCCATTGAACGGAGAAAAATTATTTGCTAGTATAGTGAGAGCAAACTTTATTTGTTGGTCTAGAAAATGTATTTGCTGGCCTAACAAATAATTTTGCTGACTTAGCAAATTTTTTTTGCTGGTCGAGCAAATTTTTTTGACAAGCCTAGCAAATAATTTTTGTTGGGCTAAGAAATAAGGCTTTGCTGTCTCTATATTAGCAACTGATTTGTTGATGCTACAAAAGTTTTCTCTATGTGTGTACGCATTTGCAATAGGCTCTAATGTGACTGTGGGTGTACATACAGTGTGGTTTTATAGAGTTGCAAAAATAATAATAATAATAATAATAAAATAAATAATTTCAAATATAACATGATATAAAATAATATAAATCTTAACATATTAATTGACTTAATTTAACATAATATACATATATATATATCTGGCTGTATTTTTTTGCCTTCTCATGGAAATGTTTGTTTTCACAGGAAGTTTTTTTGTCTTTTGTTTTTCAAAATTTTCATGTCGGATACTTAGAATTTTGTTTAAAATGGTGTAGAAAATAATGTGTTTGGGTGTTGTTATTTTTTATGAAAATTGTACAGAATTTTTAATCCAATGCCTTTTGAATGTATTTACCAAAAGGGCGGCGTACACCTAATTTTTTTTAAATTTTGACTATTTTGTCAAGTATTTCGTTATAAATACAGATCAAATCAATGATGTTTGATATTGAATTTCATTTCAATCAGCAAAGCAAATAGGATTTTATGTAGTTTGGAAATATTTGAAAAATGTAATAAATAAATAAATACATAATAAACTTAACAAGCTCAAATTTTGTGTGTTATCAAAACAATTTTTTTGGTGTCTTTTGGTTTTCCAAATTTTCATGTTGGATACTTAGAATTTTGTCTAAAATATCAAGAAAAGTGGTGTGGAAAATAATGTGTTTGTGTGTTGTAATTTTTTACAAAAATTATATCGAATTTTTTATCCAATGCCTTTTTAATATATTTACTAAAGGGCGGAGTCCCTCTAATTTTCGAAAAAATTCGACTATTTTGTCAAATATTTCTTTATAAATACAGATCAAATGAATGATTTTGATTTTGAATTTCGTTTAAATCAGCAAAACAAATAAGATTTTATATAGTTTGGAAATATTTGAAAAATGTAATAAATAAATAATAAATTTAACAAGCTCAAATTTTGTGTTATAAAAACAATTTTTTTGTTGTTTTTTGGTTTTCCAAATTTTCATGTCGGATACTTAGAATTTTGTCTAAAATGGCGAGAAAAGTGGTGTAGAAAATATTTACCAAAACAGTGGGATACGGCTAATTTTTGAAAAAAATTGACTATTTTGCCAAGTATTTCTTTATAAATATCAAATCAATGATATTTGATATTGAATTTTTTTCAAATCAGCAAAGCAAATAGAATTTTATGCAGTTTGGAAATATTTGAAACATGTAATAAATAAATAAATAATAAATTTAACAAGCTCAAATTTTGTGTTATCAAAACAATTTTTGTTTTGTCTTTTGGTTTTCCAAATTGTCATGTCGGATACTTAGAATTTTGTCTAAAATATCGAGAATAATGGTGTAGAAAATGAGGTGTTCGTGTGTAGTAATTTTTTTACGAAAATTATACAGAATTTTTAATCCAATGCCTTTTCTATCTATTTACCAAAAGGGTGGAGTAGACCTAATTTTTTTTTAAATTTGACTATTTTGTCAAGTATTTTTTTATAAATACTGGTCAAATCAATGATGCTTGATATTGATTTTGGTTTAAATCAGCAAAACAAATAGGATTTTATGTAGTTTGGAAATATTTGAAAAATGTAATAAATAAATAAATAATAAATTTAACAAGCTCAAATTTTGTGTGTTATCAAAACAATTTTTTTGGTGTCTTTTGGTTTTCCAAATTTTCATGTTGGATACTTCGAATTTTGTCTAAAATATCAAGAAAAATAAGGTGTTGTGTGTTGTAATTTTTTTACGAAAATTGTACAGAATTTTTCATCCAATGCCTTTTTAATGTATTTACCAAAACAGTGCAATACGCCTGATTTTTTAAAAAATTTGACTATTTTGCCGAGTATTTCTTTATAAATACAGATCAAATCAATGACATTTGATATTGAATTTGGTTCAAATCAGCAAAGCAAATAGAATTTTATGCAGTTTCGGAATATTTGAAAAATATAACAAATCAATAAATAATAAATTTAACAAGCGCAGATCTTGTATATAATCAAAACAATGTTCAGGGTCGCTAGATATCCGATTTAGTAAACATCATTTAGACTGTTTGGATTTTATATATTAATATTTCCGTTTGTTTCCTGACGACAAATTTTTTACTAAAGTTCAGTTTTTTAAAATTGATACAAAATAATGATGCAAAGTAGAATCTTACAAATTGCTTCCGCATTATTTTTAGTTTCTTACAAAAGTTCTTCCACGAGGAAACAGAAACGATTAACGTACATTCTAATAATTTAGTAAAATCCTAAAAATAATGAGACAATTTTAAACGCTCTACTTAGCACCCTTTTAAAATGTTGCCCTTTGATCTCTGTACAAATTTGTGTGTTTATCATAGTGTCACCCATGTATTATCAATCCAAATGACATATTGACACGAGACGACCTTGCAACACGTGCACAGATTGTAATCTAATTTCAATGCCGAGATAATTCATGCTTGATAATGCATTTTGATAGCATCACACATATATTTATGACCTTTGAGTCACCATATTTGTATGCATGATAACCAGCAGATAATGAAAAGAAAAATAAAACGAACAAATATCTCGATTTCGTAATTGGATTTGTCGCGTAATGAATTTGTCGCAAAATCGTAAACAATCGTACGTTTGAGACTTTCGGAAATTTAATGATTCACGCGACCATAGGAAAATTCCTTTTTGCCGCACCAATACACCCACGCAAAAATAAAGGACCTTTCTATAAATTTAATCGATATATATTGTAAAAATTGTTTGAATATCGATCGGAAATACGTGACGTAACATAATGGAAATATTTGTGTTATTAATTAACGATTAATTAATTACAATGTTAAAGATTTAACCGGGAAGCTCGACAACGGTTATGCACTAACACACAAACGCGCGGAGGAATTGTGACATTGGTTCTCATCATAGAAGCGCGATCGATAAAATGGCGGAATTTCGAAGTAGACGGATAGCGAATATCGAAGGAAACACAGAGTTTTATTTCTATGTGATGCTCGATTTATGTCGTTTCAATAAAAAATATGCAATTCTTCGCAAGATACACACGCTGGTTTGGCAAGGTGTGTCGTTATGGCCGGCAAATCGGGGGGAAAATGCAAGGAAGCGCCGTACACTTATTCCTCCGCCATTACAATTATCTGGGAATTCACACGTTTGGGCGATAAACTCGTTGCCTCGGATACTGGCAATTACACACGCATCAATGGACAATAGCAATTTATCGTTTTCGTTAATCGCCGGCACAAGTTAAAGCAAAGTATACATTATTCAAACTACACTATCTCAAACTTACCTTACACTAAATTCAAGTGCGGTCTCACCGGTGGCTAAATATAAAGTGATAGAAGTAGAACTTCCTTTCGGATGTGATCCGGCAAATTGTTGCTTCGTGAAAGCGTCGAATAATTCAACACGAGGCTAGATACTCGAGTGGCCAATGCCGTCGTTTCCGGTTTTGCCAAGTCGGTTCGTCAACTACGACTGCAGAGGTCGTTCGTGACTTCCGGCGAGATCATTGATTGGCTAATATTTTTTATGTTATTAGTGTATTAGAGAAAAATAATTTATAAAAAATTAACGTATATTATTGTGAAAAATATGCAAATAAAAATTAACATTTTATAGAGGGAATGTTGAGTTTATTAAATTTGTATTTCAAATAGTATTTCATATCTCGGAAGCGGTACATCATTTTCGCGGTTTTTTTTGTGGCGTATAAGAATGAAAATTATTATAAACCTTTTACATATTATAAAACAACATATTGTGGTAAAATTACCAAAAATATATATTTAAAAAAATAAAAAAACATGCGATATTAGCGCCGCCTTAATTTCCACAAATTCTATTAAGGGGAGGTGAAATATTCATGAGTGCGAGAAGGATAGCGAATATCTTTCCGAACAAGAATTCTCAGAAACTGGACATTTTTTAACTGTACATTATTGTAAAGAATACACAAATAAAAAATTAACACTTTATAGAGGCATTTTAAGTTTATTAAATTTGTATTTCAAATAGTATTTCATATCTTGGAAGCGGTACATCATATTCGCGGTTTTTTTTGTGACGTATAAGAATGAAAATTATTATATACTTTTTACATATTATAAAACAACATATTGTGGTAAAATTACCAAAAATATATATTTAAGAAAATAAAAAAACATGCGATATTAGCGCCGCCTTAATTTCCACAAATTCTATTAAGGGGAGGTGAAATATTCATGAGTGCGAGAAGGATAGCGAATATCTTTCCGAACAAGAATTCTCAAAAATTGGACATTTTTTTGGAAAAATGGAAATTTTACAGCATGCAGAATTAAAAGACCAATGATGTAAAACTTTTCTTTTATCAAAAAACGTTACCCTTAAGGGGAGGTGAAACATCCATGAGTGCGAGAAAGATAGTGAATATCTTTCGAAACAAGAATTCTCAGAAACTTGATCTTTTTTAGAAAAAATGAAAGTTTTACATCATGCAGAATTAAGAGACCAATGTTGTAAGACTTTTCTTTTATCAAAAAACTTTCGGTGTCGTCTGAAAGATTGTTTACAGTTTTTGTTACCGACTGAGTAGGTTTCACCTCCCCTTAAGATGATGTGTTAGTGCTCGGTCGGTAACAAAAACTGTAAAGCGTTGTTCTTGGTCATAATTGATATTTCAGGCAAAAGACGAGAAGTACTGATAGCGTCCTGTTACCCTGCAGTCAGTATTTCTCGACTTTTATTCGAAAAATCAACCGTGGCGCCGAATAACACTTCGGGAAGATTCAGCTATCTCACTCGCACTTATGGCGATCTGAGAGAGACAGACGATATGTAACACATCACCTTAAGGGGACGGAACGTTTTTTGATTAAAGTCAAGTTTTACATCATTGGTCTCTTAATTTCTGCACGATGTAAAACTTTCATTTTTCCCAAAAAAAATCAAGTTTCTGAGAATTCTTGTTCCGGAAGATATTCGCTATCTTTCTCGCACTCATGGGGGTTTCGCCTCCCCTTAAGGTGATGTGTTACACTGTCCAAGCCGCCGTGAGTGCGAGTGAGAAAGCGCCATTGGCGCTCGCGGTAGAGCGAGAGAGAATGACAAAAACGAGTAACACATCACGTTAAGATGATGTGCTACATGTCGTCTGTCTCTCTCAGATCGCCATAAGAGCGAGTAAGATACCTGAATCTTCCCGAAGTGTTATTCTTCGCCACGGTTGATTTTTCGAATAAAAGTCGAGACTGCAGAGTCCCAAGATGCAGTTAGTACTTCTCGTATTTTGCCTAAAATATCAATTGTAACCAAGAACAATGCTTTACAGTTTTTGTTACCGACCGAGCAGTAGCACATCACGTTAATGAATAATACATTATTAGTATAATTATTTTCATGGAATTATAACCGATTCAAAGTGACGGACATTATTATATTATTTTTAAAATATGAATACCCGATTATAGAAGACAATTTTTTTTTTCAAACGATGGGTTATAAACCGCGATCGTACCATTCGATCTCTGCTGTCGGTAAAAAAGAAACCTAGAATTCAAAAGCCGCTTGATGACACATTTGGCACAACAACGCCTCTAACAACGCTGTTAACGTGTGTAAAACTATACGACACGCCCCCGCCGCTCTTTTAGTTACGAGCTGGGCTCGAAATGCACTAATGAATCATCATTTGTCAACAATTAAATTCGCGATCTGTATGAGATAAATAAAGGAAAAACGGGTGGAGTAAATGTGTAAAAAAGTGTTAAAGCTGGGAAATGAGCAATGTTAACATCGAGAGAAATATTGACATCGTAATTGCAATAACAGCCGAAAACACGACGAATGGCCGGTCAGCACATTACCAATATGACAGCCAAATCTATAAGTTCCATTGCCGAAGAATATCTCTACAGTATTAATCCACTGGCGCAAAGAATTGGCGAGGATGTCACTGCGACTAAAGAAGCTTACGAAGGTCTCTGGAATGCTTTAAGCACGGCTGAAAAAAATCAGGCTATCGATGAGACAATAATACAGCCTGAAGTAGCCCTCAAATATACTCTTAAGAATGTTGAATCTTCCAAGGAGTCACCAGAATGGTATCCAAAGTTGAGGATCCAGACAGGCTTGAAATACGTAATCGACGAGACTGGTTCCGTAAGTTTGCTTTTGTTTAAACCGTTTCCTGCACATCAAATTTCTTAAAATACTTTTTTTAAAATTATTACATTTTTAAATGCTTTTACAGTATAATGTATATGTGCGATTTTGAAATCTTGATTTTTTGCGCGCGTTTTTTTAAATGGAATTTAAATTAAATCTCTACTTCTGTAACTTTGCTTTAGTTTAAATTGTTTCCTTCAATAAATTTTTTTTCCTTGTTAATATTATCTTAGAGTATATAAAAATGAATTTTTACAAAGTGGAAAGCTCGTTTGAATGTAATAAAAGTTTTTGAAATCTCGATTTTTTGAAAGCACGTTTTTTAAAAATGGAATTTAAAATGTATTTCTAGTTTTGCTGCAATAACATTTTTTAAACTTTTTCATATTGTTTTTAAGTGCGCAATGATGAAGTTTTACAACATGAAAAGATCGTTTGGGAATAACAGAAGTTTTTGAAACGGAACATGTTTTTTTTTTTAACAGAATTTAAATTGAATTTTTAGACTCTACGCTGGAGGGACGAACACTCTGGGCCATTTTCCTTCATGACACAATCGCAGATGAATCTCAATTTGTCTGATTCTCCGGAAAGTCCAAAGACCAAAACTGGCGGAAATTATATAGCAGAATCGTCACACTTTTCGAGTCCCAGAGTAGAAGGCAGTAGTATGGAAAGTTCCCTAGACGATTACAGTTCACCTTCCAATCGACATAACTTTTATCAGTCGGACAGTTATTCCGACAGCGTTTTTAAAAGCGCCGAAAGTGGCCATATACTCAATAATTGTATAAGCAACGAAAATACCGGTAGTATATTTACAAAGCTCATGAATAAAACGTCCTTACTAAAAATGCCGAATAACGCGATTGACGATGACGATACCGAGAGTCTCGTACCGCACAAAAATATCGTTATCAGAAGCGCACAAAAAAACGGTAACGGCAATAGAAATCAGATGAACATTAATTTAAATGGTTCGCGGCCAAAATCCGGTGATGTTAACGAGTCAACCGCGTTATTGGAAACTCCTAGTTCTTACAGTAGCTTTCAATCGTCGCAGACTAATCAGGACGATGGAATTCCAAAGACTGGATTTGAATTTTTGGACAACTGGTAGTCGACTTAGTGACTGAATTTATTATTCCACAATTAAGAACAGTAAAGTCTCTGCTACATGCTAGTAAAATCAGTGAGAATTTTTAAAAAAGTAAATACACTCGGTAAATCACGTCAAGACGGCCACACGAATTTTTCATTTCAATAAAAAATTTTCAAATTTCTTGAGGATGTTGGTTTGGCTGAAAACAAAAATTGCAAGTTTTTTCAGATTTTTTTTATTGCATATTTCAGCCGTTACAAATGACTGAAAATAATAATCGTTAATTTTTTAACGCCAAAACTACGGCTCTCGCAAAAAATCATGTTAACAAAACATTTAAGGTATCCAACGTTCTTTTCAACAAATTTTTTTGCAAATTTTCCTACTCCGTTTTATGCTATTTTTCAATTAAATAATATTTCAATATTTTTTTTCTCCGAAACTGCGTTCTCGATTCAGATGAGATTTTTACATTTTGTTTCTTAATATGTTAAGAATCTGAAAAAAAATTGGCGAGATGGGCGGCGACTTCGTTCCACAGTTACAGCTCTTCGAATGATCGAACATAACGGTAATCTAATGTGTAATTGCTCTCTGCGTTCAACAGGGTTGAGACTGTCAATAGAAAAAATCTAAAGCCCGCATCACTTATTTATTTTTTTGTTATTTTTAGTTTTTAATTTTTTTTTTTAAATTAGGTTAATTGGCAAATTCCCCCGTATCTGTCGTCCACACTTTGTGTTCACAACGCAGAACGATGGTCGTGTAACATTGAGCACGTGAATATTGAACTCAAGGGACATTCATTCACCACGTGTTGCCAATTTTCGATTGATCAGAAAAGAGCACGATGATGAATTACGTGTCATCAGGAAAAAAGTTTCAATTCCATCAGTCGATAAAATAAATGTATTAAAAAACCCAAAAATTGAAGAGGGAAAAATATCCGATGCAAAAAATGCAGTGCGAGCTTTAGAATTATTATGTAGAGAGTCTGTTGAACGTACAGAGCAATTACACATTAGATTGCCCTGGTATTCGATCGTTTGAAGAGCTGTAACAGTGGAATAAAATCGCCGCCCATCTCGCCAAGTTTTTCTCAGATCCTAGACATATTAAGGAACAAAATGTAAAAATTTCAGCCGAATCGGGAACGCAGTTTTGGAGAAAAAAAATATTATAATTTTATTCCATTGAAAAATAGCGTAAAACAGAGTAGGAAGATTTTGCAAATAAAATTATTGAAAAGCACGTTATATACCTTAAATTTTTTGTTCACGTGATTTTATTGCGAGAGCTGTAGTTTTGGCGTTAAAAAAATTAACGATTATTATTTTCAGTTTTATGTAACAGCTGAAATATGCGATAAAAAAATCTGAAAAAATTTGTAATTTTTGTTTTCAGCCAGACCATCATCCTCAACAAATTTGAAAACTTTTTATTGAAATGAAAAATTCGTGTGGCCGACTTGACGTGTTTTACCCCACACGTAAATGTAAAGTGTTTTGGTATCGATCTTCATATTAGAAATGCAGTTACAAATTCGCCACTAATTTTGACTAGCACGTTGCAGAACGACTACCTTAATTCTTAACGTTCTTTTCTTTTTTGTAAGTATTATTATATGCTCCTATACTCAGTGAAACTCTCATTTAGGGTTGCCGGATTATCGCAAAAGAATCAATGCGTAGAATCGAATTGAAATGGGCCACGAAAAATCGATTTAGTCATAATTCAAGATTTTTTAATACGTGTTACGCGAATAAATGGAAAGTAGAAAATAGTATAATTTGATAAATAAACTCACATGTTTAGAAATTAAAACTTTTGATAAATCATAAATCCATCTATGATTATAAACGATGGAAAATATTGTTATAAATTAACCGAAAATATCGATATCAAAACGGCAACCCTATTCTGACTATAACTCCAAAGACCCACTAGACTGAAAATGCGCGAACTTAACTGAATTTATTTGTAACAGTCGTGCGATTAATTAGCGCGCAATGATCTCGTGTTATCGTGAGATAAAAATTTTGCTCGGATCTCAGGATTTTCGGCATATCTCTGAAGTACAAACGGGAATTCTTCTGACTAAATAGGTCCCATCCATCTCGAGCCCACCGAACTCCCGTTATTTTCATAGACGACTCGCGTCTCCCAATTTTTTGTACTTTCATATAAACTTAACGTCGTCGATATATGTATATATCACGTACTACGTATTATCCATGTAGTGTGGTGAAAATTAAAATACGCTCTCTTGTAACGTAAAAAATCTCAATTAGCATAGTGATGTCATCTATAATAGGAATTTATATACTACGCCAAAAGTATCGGCTCTCTGCTTAAAAATTCTGTACAAGACAGAGAACTTTTGATATAAGAATTTTAATAAACCAACATATCGGCACTTTACTTTTAATATTTTCCTTCATTATCCCTAGTGAAATATCAGAAAAATTGAGTTATAAAATAGTACATTACGATACGAGTGCGAAAAAACTTTTTCTGACGAGTGTAAATTTGCAACACGAGCCGAAGGCGAGTGTTGCAATCACACGAGTTGAGAAAACGTTTTTCGCATGAGTATCGTACAAAATTTTATTTCACGAGGTGTGTAAACGACGTTTGACGCACGCGAAGCGTGAAATAGTGAAATTAAAAATATATGAAGCATTCTCTGTCGATTCAGCCACTTTTTTTACAACCCTCTCCGATCTGCACCATAAGTGGTTATACCAATGTACCGCTAAACTCTATGTGAATTTTGCTTCCTCATAGAGGAAGCTTTGTTTTCGTGAAAATTTTTTTTCTTCGAGATTTTCATGTCAGGACACTCAGAATAGTCTAAAACGTCGAGAAAAGTGGTTTAGAAAAAATGTATGTGTGTGTGTGTGTGTATGTGTGTGTGCACAATTTTTTGTTAGCACGATAGCCGTCGCAATTTCTAAGATATCGGGCTCAAATTTGAACCACGAGTAAACTGTCATTAAACAAGGTATCGGATTGAATTTGGAGTTAATCCATCAAGGCGTTCAAAATTTATGGCATTTTGAATTTTTTGGAGAATGTCAGCTCGGGCTCTAAGTCCCGCAATTTTTATGATATTCGGCTCAAACTTGGACCAGAAGTGGACTGTTATCAAATAGTGTTTGGGATTAAATTTGGTGTCAATCCGTTAAGGGGTTCACAATTTATGGCATTTTTAAATTTTTTGACATTTTTTGTTTGTGCTCTAACTTTCGCAATTTTTAAGATATGAGGCTTAAATTCGGTCCACAATTGGACTGCTATTAAATAAAGTTTGGGAGTGAATTTGACGTCAATCCGCTAAAGGGTTTTAAATTTATGGTATTTTTAATTTTTTGTTCGTGCTCCAACTTCCGCAATTTTTAAGATATCGGGCTCAAATTTGGTCCACAAGTAGAGTGTGGGTACACTAAGCATCAGTTCGAATCTGGCGAGAATCTGTCGAGGCGTTCAAAACTAATGACATTTAACATTTTTTTAAACAAGGCTGCAAAGTAGAATTTTGGAAATTGCTTCCACATTATTGTTGGATTTTTACAAAGCTTCCTCTATGAGAAAGCCAAAATAGATTAACATGCTTGCTCATAGAGGTAGATTTGTAAAAATCCAACAATAATGAGAAAGCAATTTGCAAAGTTCTACTTTGCAGCCTTGTTTTTTTTTTCAGATTTTTAAAAACAATATTTCAGAAAATGTAGTTATTTCTTCAAGTGCAAATATCTCGTGAACTTGAAGTTACTGAAAAAAAATGTCTCCACATAAAAGTTGTCATTTTTTCTTCTCTTTCCAGCGGAATGTTTGAAATATTTTTCACGTTTCGGTGAGTATGATTTTTTATCGAAAAACGGAGGAATTATTTTTTTATTCGAAAACTGATATTTTTTTGGACTGAAAAAATTACAGAGTGTTCCTGCATGACTGTTGATATCTCAAAAAAATCGCCAGAGTGGCATTGATCGATGTTCTGGTATAAAAAAATGTATTTGTGTGAACGTTCCGAAAACGGGGGAATTATTATTTTTCAAATTAAAAAACGGTCAGTATTTTTTGGCTAAGAAAATTACAGAGTATTCCTGCATGACTGTCGATATTATAAAAAAATCATCAGAGCGGCACGGATCGAGGTTCCGGTGTAAAAAAAATTATTCGTGTCGAAGTTTCGAAAAATCGGGGGATTTTTTAAAAAGTCAACAACGGATTTTTTTGGCTGAAAAAAATCACAAAGTTTTTCTGCAAAAAAATCACTAGAGTGAAAAAATAAGGGCATTTTCTGAAATATTGTTTTCAAAAATCTGAAAAAATTCACATAGAGTATCTTTTAACGGTATTTTGATTTAACCAATTATGTTTGGAAAAAAAGTGGCTGAATCGGCAGGGAATGCTTCATATATATTATAGGAGTGTTTTAATCGGGATTGACGGTAAATGATCGCTGGATTTATAAAATTGTAAATTTTTTTTATTACAAATGTGGTAAACAGTGTAGCTACATCTACATCCCTAAAATTCATTCGTTCTTTTGTCATTTTATACACAAATGTTTCACTCTTTCGCGCACGCATTATTTACAGTTTGTTCGTATATATAATTTACAGTATTCACGATGCTCATCGTGATTATACTCACTTCATGGCGATATTATGAAAACTCGTTGAAATCAGTCTCGCAGCTTGGAAATGTCATATTTTGTTTTTTTTTAATCTCTCGAACCGAACGAGTTTATAATGCTGCTATGGCTAGGAATGGCAAAAATCGCTCGGTGCAATATCGCTAATTGCACTCTGCATATCCGTATGCAACGAGTCACTCTTGCATCATTAAGTATCTTTTCTATGTACAATTTTTCAATCAGCAAAGAATACAAAAGTTCTTTGATGTTTCCGGTGGTAGGTGCATTTGTTATCTCGACATAAATGGCACGAAGTGTCATCGTGGACACCACATCTCGCGCATAAGTCACTACTTCACTGGACAAGAGAAATAAATTTGTTTCTTTTTTTTCCTTTTTTTTTAACTATTAAAAAGTATAAACTGTACAAGTGAGCAGATTGACATCCTGATACAAGATGTCGAGACGCTAATAAATCGCTACTAACTTCTCTTATCGTCTAACAATCCTACGTATTTTTATACATAATATTTCAATTGTATTCTACACACAATTACAAAATAATTCTCGTCGAGTCTGAGAATCGCTACAATGGCAAGAATAAATCGACATTAAGTCGACGCGAGTCAAACGTATTCTTCGGAGGGTTTGGGTATACTAGCTGGCAATCTTAGCGTACTTGGTACGCGATTAGCGCTGTCGGGTAATTCGGCAATGTCTATAAAAACGCCGACCAAACTTTCGAAATTGGGTCCCCAGTTGAGAAGATAATCCCAACTTAGAGCCGTGTTGGTCGATGGTGATCCGTTGTTCGCTGGCCTGTATAAACTTCCCATGTGAGTCGATAGATCGTCATCGGATGCAACGAGAGTGCTAAGAGAACCACGAAAGGAGCTATCGAATCCATCGTAATTAACATTCGGTGGCATCGGAGGTTTAGTTGATTGCGATGTTTCGCTGCTTCTCTGTGGAACTTCCTCATCATCGGCTTTGCTGCTGAACATATTGTCCGATCTCTTATCCCCCACGAGTGAATTATTGTCGTATTCAATTTCGGAGCACGTGAAGCTATCGTTTCCGCTCTCGTCGGTGGTCGATGAGTTTCTTCTGTCGAGTCTTTCGGGCGGTGGTGTATGTCGTCTGTGAAGATGAAGAGGTCCATGTGTTGGGGGTCCTCGAGCTTCGCTCGAAGAGCTCACAGCATCGAGAGTCGAGACGAGACTCGATGTTCTCGGTCTGGAGTTCAATCTCTCAATTTCCTCCGCAGTTAATCCCATTGGACCAGTGGAAACGTTATTAACATTCTCGTTGTTAGATTGAGGAGCTTTTCGACTAGCCGTTGAGCCAGACAATTGGCTCATTATCGGAGAATTGAGACTTCTCTCGCTGTTGGAATTCAAGGCGTCTTTTCCAACGCCTCCTGACGATGAAGTTGTCGCGAGAAGTGCGCTCTGAAGTGGCTTTCCGCTGATGTCGTGAAGCGTTAGTATTCGTGGCTGTTGAGCGGACAATTCGCTGCTTGGTGAGAGTCTCGCGAGTGGCGTACTTTGCAGCAACTTCGGAGCTGGTCCGGAAGGTTGTCCTACGCTAGGCGGAGGCATTGCCCTAGGCGGAAAAGGTCCAGCGTGTCTGTGCTGTTGTCCCGTGTGTTTATGATGATTTCCGTATGAACCTATTGGCGGTGGTGTCGCCTTGTACTTTCTCATACCGTCGCGATAGCCTTTGTAATGATAAACGATGTCAATATCGCTCGGAGCTATGGAACTCGCGTTCTCAAGATCATAATGCTCCGGCATATCGGGCTCTTGATTGTGCTCGTGGGAATGCAAAGAACTCTGGGCTGGCGGTGGAAGTGGAGGATGTTCGTCTCTAATCGGTGGAGATTTAGCCACTTCTCTCTCGATAATATCCGGTCTTTGTGGTCTGTGTTCCGAAGTATTGATCTCTCGTTCTTTGTACTTCTTCGATATTAATTCCGGGCCCATGTGTCCGACTCCACGAAGATCCGAAGTGTCCGATATGTAGGTATTTTCGTGTCTCGACATCATATTATCGTTTCCAGAAACCAACGAATTGCCGGTCATTATTGCATTCGTGTTTTTGTTAACAACAGATGAGGCCGATTTTTCTTTGCTCTGACGACGAAGACGAAATACTACGAAACTTACGAGCATGGAAACAAGAAGAATTACGAAGAAGACTATGACCAAAGTGATGCCAATGCTCATGGGATCTGCCGCGGCTGCTGCGCTTATTCCTATCGAACCTCTGCAACCCATTGACACCTTTCCATGGTAAATAACGTCTTTGAAGATCGAGCCCGAACCATTGAACGGCTGAATCTCGTTGTTTATCGTAAAATTAGCCAGACAACCTTCGAAACTTCTTGGGCCGTCGTCGGGAGCACGATAAAGATCTCTTCTCGCACCTCCGAGTGAGAGGATCGTCAAGTAGGGATCGAGGAAATCGTGTACTCCTGCCAAATCGAGTTCGTCTCCTGTTAATTTTCCGTCAACGAGAAGTCTGAGGCCTCGGGAATACGCGTGGACAGTCAAATTGTGCCAACGTCCATCGGCCAAAATTCCCTCTACGGAACCTGTCATGTTTACCGATGATCCTAGTAACGAGGCGTACGTTAACTGGCCATTCCGAAGCTGAAATTAATAATGGCTTTGAATATTTGTCCAAGTTCGAAAATTCAGGCACTTATTAAAGTGTAAAAAAAAAAATACAACTGTGTTGTGATCTTCCACGTTATTATCATCGTTTTCGTGAATGTTATGATTTCTTTTTTTTTCAGATTTATTCAACAGGATCGTTATTGCTTACCTCTATAGAAGTGTAGTGCTTGTTCGTCGCAGCGTACATTAAAATTCCGTCGGGTTTCACCGTTCGAAACATCAGCCCAAGAGTCTTGGGTGGTGTTGATCCCAGAGAAAATAAGTTACTTTTTTCCTTGGCTGATCGGGTCACGCGGTTCTTGGACCAAAGTGTCGAGCCACCGTAGAGATATTCCAAGAGCTGCATTCTTCGGTGCTTTTCCGTGATCTGTGGAAATAATTGACCGTTTAATGACACTGTATTATTTTTACGTTCTGATCATTTGTTCACCCATTTGTTATTTTCCCCAATTAACGCTTTTTCGCTTCTTATATGGGGCATTATACACTGATTGGACCACCTTTTACCACGACCGTCGTCGATATAGTTGATTATTTTTATAGTCATTCACCCGAATGGATGGAGCATGCTCAATTTTTTTCAAATTTTTCATCGCATAATTCGCGTACTTGTGAATTTATAAAAATTACTCGAATAATTGCGTTCAAAAACTTTCGAATGCACGTGCTTTCTTGGATATAAGGAGTATCGTAAAAAAAAGTATATAAAAGCTTTTCATTTTGAAGTATACTTTTATGCAAATTTATTTTAAAAATTCTTCAAACCCTCCGAAGCATTGATTTTTAATTAATAAACATAAAAATCGTTTTTTCAAAAACTTGGACATTTTTTAGTTTTTCCGAAAAAATCTCTAAAATACTACTCATGAAGACGAACATTTTAAGTCTAGACGGAAAATCCTTTTTTTGAATTTTCATTAGAGTTTAAAAGATGAATAAAAAATGAAACTCATAAAAAATCGGAAAAAAATTGTCCCACTTTAGGACAAAAAGTTGGCAGTAAGACAATTTTTTCCGATTTTTAATTTTTTATTTATCTTTTAAACTCCCATGCAAATTCCAAAAAAAAGATTGTCCCACTTCCCGTCTAGGCTTAAAATGTTCATCTTTATGAATAGTATCTTAGAGATTTTTTCGGAAAAAATAAAAAATGTCCAAGTTTTTGAAAAACGAATTTTTATGTTTATTAATGAAAAATCAATGTTTCGGAGTTAAAATTTTTTAAAAATAAAATTACATAAAAGTATACTTCAAAATGAAAAACTTTTATACAGTTTTTTTTTACGATACGATTTATATCCAAGAAGATACGTGCATTCGAAAGTTTTTAAGCGCAATTTTTAGAAATTCACAAGTGCGCGAAATTCTCAATGAAAATTTTGAAAAAAATGGAACAAGCTCCATTCATTGGTGTGAATGATTAAAAAAATAATCAACCATATCGACGACGTTCGTGGTAAAAGGTGGTCCGATCGGTGTATAATGCCCCATATAAAAATTATTTCTTCGTATCTCGATATAATTCGAATATTTAAGAAATTATGTTAAATTTCTATTTTATACGCTCGGAAATTACCGAGAGTATCCAAACCACCCAAGTAGCACAAAGACAAAGGATATCTTTTCGGTATACGAAAAGGTATGTTAATTTTCGTCCAAATGATATCTTTTGGATTTGGATATCTTTTAGACATTCTTAAGATACGACATTCTAAGACATTCTAAGAAGTAGCACAAAGACAAAGGATATCTATTTGATATACGAAAAGGTATGTTAATTTCCGTCCAAATGTTATCTTTTGGATTTGGATATCTTTTAGACATTCTTAAGATATCCAAATTCAAAAAGATATAATTTGGACGGAAATTAATATACCTTTTCGTATACCAAATAGATATCCTTTCTCTTTGTGCTACTTGGGCAAGAATATGTAAATTAAAAAAAATATTTTACCAGTAACGATCATGATTCTGTCTTGAGTGAGAAAAATATCATTACCTTAAATTCGACAAAACCTCCGTCACTGAGATTGACGGGCTCGAGAGCTCCATGGCAGTTTGGAGCGGTCAATCCGTTGCATCGACAAGCAAACTGATGCCATTTGTCGTAGCATTTGTCGCCGAGGCCGCAAGCGAAGCTGAAATCTTCTTTTCCCGCGCGAACGCAAGGCCCACGTTCGGATCGTGGGCAGGTGGACTTGACACCTCGGGATGATAGTGGGTTCGATAAATTGAGGGCTCGTCCATTTACGGACACGGAATGGACACAACCAACGAGATCATCCGAATGCACCTGTCCAGGACGTTCGAGAACCGGATCGGCGTTCGCCAATCCTCCCAGCAACAGCGGATTATTGTTGAAGTTCAGTGTCCTGATGAAAATTAGTCAACGATATATATATATATATATATTCACAACGATCATTTCGCATTCCTTTCATTTATTACGGAGCATTCCATGACATCGAAATGAAGGTCTGGCAGTGATGTCTCAGAACTGCACCGTAATTTTTGTACGAAACTACTTACTGACAATTACGTAGCACATTTTTTAAAAGATTTTTCGAATACATTCTTTTTTTAGATATAATTTGCCGGAAAAAAATTAAAAATCATTATTATCTAAAAAATTAAATAATTTTTTTTAGTTCATATTACGTGACATTTTTAGTCACTTGCGTGTGAAAAAAAATGCAATGATTGTTTTTTCTTGTTTAAACATTTTTCATCTGCAGTTTTGAGATCTTCATCTTTTCGTAATGATCAAAAAATGTCACGGCATCGCATAAAATGTCTCTGAAATTTTTTTCCATATTAGAAAATTATTATATTTTTTTATGAGTATTGTGTAATAGAAAAAGTTTTTGAAAAAATGTGTCATGGCTTTGTCAATAAGTATTTTCATATAAAAAAATGACGGGCGAATTCTGAGACATCACCGCTAATATTTGATCGTAATGTCGTGGAATGACTCAAGACATGTTAAAGACCATTTTAGGTCACTAACCCGGTAGGTCCAACGTCGTCCACGTAACAGGATCCATCGCCGGGTCTACAATCGTCGCAAACATCGCCGTGTTCGCGACAACTCGAGACGCTCAACGAGGCGACTCGTCCATTTCTCGTTGCGGTGATTTTTCGCCACTGGCCATCATCGAGAGGTTCGCCGGCTTCGACACTGATTTTCGTAATGGCGCTCCTCGCACCACCGTATGAAAACACGATCCTTCCATTTATCAATTCTAGGACAATAAAGTCCGAACGTCCGCCACTCTGTGGTCCATAATTGTAGAGTAGAAGAGCATCGGATTTGGTAGTCGCGAATACCATTGAAATGTCGTTTGTATTCGAGTCCAGCGCCGGGAAAGACATGTATGATAATTCCTCGAAACCGAAGGTAGAACGTTCGCAGTGTCTTCCATAACGACCTTCCGGACAACTACATCTGTATCTGTAGAATTGCAAATAAATTATTATTATCCATTATTGGCAATTCATACGTGACTTTTTGTTGTAGGATCGTTAATGAGGTTTTGAAAATAAACTAAAATTTAATTTGCAGACTTTCGTCGTCATTGAAAATTAAGGGGACGAGGGAAGTTTAAAATTTTGCAAAAATCTGAGAGAAAAAAAGGACATATTCCATACCACCTTAATGTTGAGTGGTTTTTTTTCGCCTTCCATAAGGTATAAAAATAACACTAAATAGAAGTGTCAGTGTTATTTTTTGTTGGTAATTTTGCCGGTGGTTTTTAAAAAAAATCTTCTTAATTAAATGTACTTGGAGATGGAAGAATTGACTTACCCAGGCTTTTGACCAACACAAAGACCCCCGTGCAGACATGGATTCGGTCTGCAGGAATCTGTGACGGCTTCGCAATGATTTCCACGGTATCCGGCACGACACAAGCAGAAAAAGCTCGAGCCATCGGGGCTTTCTTTGCACGAACCGCCGTTGCTGCAAGGATTACTGGCACAGGCATCACCTCGCTCGAGTTCGCACAATTTTCCTTCCCTATTGGCTGGGCAGTTGCAGATGAAATCGTAACCGATACGCCGGCACTGTCCACCCTGAAAGATATTAATGAGAAATTAGTAAACATTAGCAATTAATTAGCAATGAAGAAAACCTTAACGAATTAATGCCAGAGTTGTAAATGCCTAATATTTATAGAAATAATGATGATGATACGATCAGCTTTATAATTATAATTCTATAATAATAACATGTAGCGATTGTAATACGATGATTAAATTTTGGAATGGCTGCAAAAATTATTATTTTTCAATGAAAGTTCACGGTAATCCTTTTGAAAAAATGGAAAAAAATAAGTAATGCATTACTTATTTCTTCCATTTTTTCCACTATTTCTTGCAATATTGAAGCGAAAATTAGTATTTTTTTCAGCTATTCAAATGTTTACACTCTATTTTATAATCACTACATGTTATTATTATGAAATCATAATTACAAAACAAATTGTACTGTAAATTATATCTCATGAATGAATGGGGATTTACAACCCTGATTAATGCTCGAGCAATTTGGTGGTAAACTACAACCAATTTTAGTGGTTTATTGTCATAACATAAACGATCGAAACGACTGTAAAAAATACAGTGGTTGTGAACTAACAAAAATGTCATTGATTCAATAAAAAATTCTTACAATTTCATATGAAATTAAAACAAGTCTATAGGTAAAACAATATTTTATTGTTTGAATATTAAATGGGTTTGTAAGAATGAGTAGAGTTTATTTTTAAATCCTTGTTTTTGGCAGAGTGCAAACGAACGGGTTATTGAATAAATTACATTTTTTAGTGTGTTTTTATTCAGAATTTTTGTCGATGGCTGCACTGAGAGAAATTAAGATGGTACTGGTAACTAATCAGTGATAATTATATTTTATTAGTCCAGGTGACTATTTTTGTAGTTACATTAACTACGTTATTGTTAATGTGATTATTTTCGTAGTTACATTAACTACGTTACTATTAATGTAACTACGAAAATAGTCACCTGGACTAATAAAATATAATTATCACTGAATACTTATCAGGACCATTTCAATTTCTCTCAGTGTGAGTATTTTACGGTGGACGACTTACCTGTAGGCAAGGACTCGGTGAGCAAGGATCTTGTCTCCTTTCGCATCGAGAACCCGTGAAACCTTCCCGACATTTGCAAATCATTTCGTCAACAGTTCTGGGCGAGGTGAATATGAGATTCGGACTGTTGGTGATACTGGCGTCGTCGTATATAACCAACTGATCGCTGCATATTCCGCCATTCTCGCATGCGGTGTGTTTGCAAGGCGAGTAACCAATTGTAACGGGACGATCCTCAAGCATGTTCTGTATTTGGTCTCGTTTTTTCATTACCAACTCCGTCACTTGGTATTTTTCTCTATAGCCTGTATAAATTTAATGAGAATTATATTATTTACAATAAAATATATTTTTCATTTAATCAGATATTTCTTAGATATTTTTTAAATAAATCTAAAAAACAGAATTTCTGCGAAAATTTTGTCGTCAAGAAATAATGAACGTAAAATCAAATCCCTATAAAATCCAATCTCTTTTACCGATCTTCGAAAAAAATATATATTTGGCATCACTGAACATTGTTTAGTCTATGTGCAAAATTAATGCACAAAAATTTCAGTAACCTGATTAGATAGTATGGAAGAAATTTTTTTTTTATGAACAAGTAAGTTTCTTCTATGAGGAAGAAAAATATATCATATTTACCGATTCAATTTTACCGATCTTCGAAAAAAAATATATTTGGCATCACTGAACATTGTTTAGTCAATGTGCAAAATTAATGCACAAAAATTTCTGTAACCTGATTAGATAGTATGGAAGAAATTTCTTTTTTATGAAAAAGAAAGTTTCTTCTATGAGGAAGGAAAATATATCATATTTACCCAGTGGAGTCTCTATAGCCAAATAAATATCGAGATTTCCATCGCTGTTGCCAATGCTGTAGATAATAACGGCGTCGCCGACTTCGACAGCTTCTTGTAGCATGTCGAGCAAAGGCCGATAGTGCTGAGCGAGAAAATCGCTTGGATTAAGTCTGGCTATGTGAAGATTAACACTGTTGTCGATCGTTGAGTTTGTGAATGTCAGGAAATCAACGCTAACTTTCGATACGACCTCCGGATGTCGACCATCGTTACCTGACACGCTCAGGGAATAACCGAGACCTACAAATAAAAAGAAAACAAAAAAAAGGTTAATTTATGAAAACGATCGAGAGAGAAAATAAAAAATAATAAAATGAATCGTTAAGTCGTCAGTTTGCATTTATTAGCTAAAAAAGATCTTACGACGTATAGACGCGTTCGTGTTCTCAATAATATTGCATAAGATTTCGTTGTCTGAGATTCGTGGCTTAAAAACCAGTTTACAATTACTTTGTAAATCAAAAAGAGATTTGGATGATAGCGCGAAATAATGGAGAGACGAGCTATTCTCTTTCGAAGAGTTGACTTGACCAATAAGCGTTCTCCGATCTCACTTTTTATAACGATATTGTTGCGATGCTTCGCATTAACACAGCATATTTATCGGTTTTTCCTTTTTTTTTTATTCTTATTTCATTCCGGAACGACTTTGGCTGCGAAGCGGAGGAAGAGAACGGAGACGAAAAGAAAGAGAGCGAAAGAGAACTCTCGCGTATGAATTATTCAGACAGGGGGCTCTCTGTAGTGCTTGCAATCCGCCCGCCACTAATTTATGAACTTTCGAGGCACGTACCCGGGGTAATTTTGCTGGTATGTAAATCGCAAGCGATCGGGATGCTGAGTACACCACCGGGATTCGAGCCTTTGAGTATTTTGCATGTGTAGTCGCCGCTCGTATCTGGATCGTTTGGATGAACGTCGGCTATTTTTCCCAAGGGTGTCTGACCGTTGAAGGAATGGACCATCACGTGAACCGATCGTGAAGTAGACGGACTATCGTTATCATCTAGCACTATTATCGTCACAGTATGCTCGCTTTTCATTCTTGGTACACCAGAATCTTCCACTTCAATCTGAAAAAAGATACATCATTAATTAATAAAATGATCAACTAAATTAAATATTCCATAAAGCGAATCGCACGAAAAGCCTGCCAAAAATTGGTAATGTGGGTCTCAAAATTATCGCCACGGAAAAAAGTATAATAATTTTCTGCTTTTATTATAATATTCTTTTCGAGAATAATGGTCATTTTGTTGGTCGTTCAGCGTATTTTGAAGAAAATTACCAACCGATAAAGCGATCAAAACGAAAATGAATGAGTGTTTATGTGGGAAACCGATCATAGAAGTGAGTATAACAGGCAATTCGAGAGAATAGCTAATTTGGTAGATAGCGAAGGAAAAAGGAATGTAAATGCAAGGAAAAAATGTAAAAAGACGTTAAAGTAGTTATGGAATTTAGCGATTAGGGGGTTATTTTTGTTAAGGGGGGGATTGTGCGAAACCCTTACGGGTGTACAAGAAATAAAGCACCTCTGCTACTATCAACCGATAATAATTTGGCTTTTTCCAATGACTTTGCTTTAGTGCCTTTAATCGAATGGTCTATTTTTCAGTCATTCGACTGGTGAATTTTCTTTTAGGGATGGAAACTTCTTAGTTTCCATCTTAGTAGTAAGAAATTGAATTACCAGGAGATCCAACTGAGGCATAACTTCTCGGTCCAAGCTTCTGGTTGTCCTGAGAACTCCAGAATGTTTATCGAGTGTCACGAGATCGGCATGACGTCCACCGATCAATCGGTAAGAGAAGGGAGCGCCGTTCGGTGGCAGATCGGGATCGGTAGCAGTGAGTGTCATGATGCTGGTACCTGCTGGTTCGTTTTCGCTGACATAGCCAACGACTTCCGGTGGCTCAAAAATCGGTCCGTTGTCATTGACGTCAATGAGCTCAATGCGAACTGTTGTTGTGCCGGTTTGTGGTGGCGATCCGGTATCTATAGCACCGACGATCAATTCGTACGTTGGCACAGTTTCGCGATCGAGTTGTTTGGCCGTTTCAACGTCACCCGATTGCGGATCGACCTTGAAAGCTTGACCGATATTACCACCGATAATCGAGTACGAAAATTGATTATTCTGAGGTCTGACGTCTTTGTCGATCGCTCGTACGGTTAGAATTGTCGTGCCTTGTGTTGCGCCCTCAGATACACTTGTGTCATAGTTATTTTGCAAAAATTCCGGTGGATCGTTGCCATCTTGAATCGAAATAATGACCTGCGCTTCATCGGTATCGTTGCCCCGAATACCTCCGCCATTCTTGGCCATAACGGTCAATATAACGCGATTCTGTGTTTCCCGATCGAGTCTTCGTGAAACGCTGATAATACCGGTTTCAGGACCGATACTGAAACCTCGATCGTTCGACGAACCCACGAATAGATAGTAAACTCTGCCATCTTCGCCGGCGTCTTGATCGGTCGCTTGAACGAGACCCACAGAAGTTCCAACTTCGGCGCTTTCCGATACGTCCAAATGAAACACCGGTTGTATAAATTTGGGATAAAATTCGTTGACTCCCGTGATGTGTACAAGAACAGTCGTGAAACCGACCATCGGAGGATTTGAATCGGGATTAGCGGCGACGATATCGAGTGTATATTCGTTCGCCTCCTCAAAATCGAAGCTTATTCTCGACGTAATCGAGCCAGTGTCCTGTTCAATTTGGAAGTGATCCTTTCCGCTTCCACCGAGAATTCTATACTGTACAATTGCGTATTTTGGTGAATCGATGTCCCGGGCGATAACCTCGTAGACAAAACTATTAGGTACCGAATTTTCGGGTAGATAAGCTTCGTAGCGGCTTTGATTGAAGATCGGCGGATTGTCATTGATGTCCGAAACGTTGACGGTTAGTGTAGCGACCGCATGACGAGGCTCGAATCCTAAATCGGTAGCGGTGATGTTCAGCCGATATTCCTGAACGGTGTCGTAATCCAGGGGCTCGAGAATCGTTACGGCTCCGGTTATCGGGTGTACGGAAAATTCTTTGTGCTCGTTGTCCGAAGATATTTTATAGCGAACGAGACCGTTAGGTCCGTCATCGCCGTCGGCAGCGCTAACCGTGAGAATAGTCGTATTGACCGGTTCGTTTTCCGGTACTCTGACCTGGTAACTCACAGCTGCAAAAGTCGGAGAGTGCCGATTTTCACCAGTTATCACAAGAGTCAATGGAACTTCGTCCTTCTGAGGTGGCACGCCCTTGTCTATAGCTTTGGCTCTAACGGCGAAAGTAGTACCGACCGGTAAAGCTTTGATACTTTTGCTAACCATAACCCAACCGGTTTTAGAATCAACAGAGAAGTATTCACTTCCGTTACCGGCAATCAACGAATATTCGACTTCGGCATTAACACCAAAATCGGCTTCGTCTCTTGCAACCAATTTGACGATTCTCTTGCCGATTCCGTGACCTTCGGGAACCGGCGAAAGATACGATCTTTGATCGAACTTCGGTGCGTTGTTGTTGGCATCAACGACACTCACGTGCACGACGATTCTGGAGGACATTGGAGGTTTTCCATTGTCTGTGGCGATGATCGTTAACGAGTAGAGATTTTCTGGTGAAGATGGCCGATGTGTGTGCTTGTATCGTAGTGTTCTTTTGCTGAATATGTCACCGGTTGCTGGATCGACTGTGAAAAGATCCGATGGCTGAAGAAGACTGTAAGCTATCACGGAATTTGGTCCTTGCTTGTCGCGATCGGTTGCAGAAACTTGGCCAACGTGAGCCATTCGTCTTTGGAGCTCCGGGAAATGAAAATGATAGGATTCTTGTTCGAATTCAGGCGCGTTGTCGTTCTGATCTTGTATCGTTATTGTGAGGGTTGTTTCGGCCGCCCACGCACCATCCGCGGCTCCGACTTTCAACAGATACTCGTCCTGTTCTTCTCTGTCGAGATGCCCAACCACAACCACGTTTCCCGTCACAGGTTCGATGGAAAACTTGCCACCCGGATTTTCCGTAAAGCTGTACAACACATTTGCATTCTGTCCAATGTCCAGATCGCTGCTCGTTATTTTAATGACGAATGTATCGATTTCAGCATTCTCGGTTACATTTACACTGAAGAGCCTTGTGAATCGAGGAGGATTGTCATTTTTATCGAGAACCGTGATGAGAACAGTCGCTGTACCTGTTAATCTAGGTTCTCCTTGATCTCGCGCTTCGACTATCAGTTCGTAAGATGATATCTGCAAACAAAAGATAATATGAATATCGAATTGTGCTTTGGAGCACAAGCATTTTTTGTTCAATCATACACGTATCAAAGATTTTATAAAATTTATAACATGTTTAATAGACTTCCCAAACAAAATGTTTTTTTTTACTTGCGGTGTCAAAAGAATTATTATTTAGAACCAAATATTGAGCCGCGTGATTTTATAAAATTTTATAATCTTTATTATATATTATATAATTATATAATCTATAAAATCTATATCTCTATATCTCTAATCTAATCTCTAATCTATATATCTATATCTCTAAATTATATAATCTTTAAAATCTTTTTTAAAAATTTTATAAAATTTATAAAAAAGATAATATGATTATTGAATTGTGCTTTGGAGCCCAAGTATTTTTTTTTCAATCATACACGTATCAAAGATTTTATAAAATTTATAACATGTTTAATAGACTTCCCAAAAAAAAATGTTTGTTTTTTACTTGCGGTATCAAAAAAATTATTATTTGGAAACAAATATTGACCCGCGTGATTATATAAAATTTTATAAAATTTATAACATGTTTAATAGAGTTCCCAAAAAAATGCTTTTCTTTTACTTGCGGTATCGAAAAATTAGAATTTTGTACCAAAATATTGACCCGCGTGATTTTATAAAATTTTATAAAATTTATAAACAAGATAATATGCTTATTGAATTGTGCTTTGGAGCCCAAGTATTTTTTTTTTTCAATCATACACGTATCAAAGATTTTATAAAATTTATAACATGTTTAATAGACTTCCCAAAAAAAAATGTTTGTTTTTTACTTGCAGTGTCAAAAAAATTATTATTTGGACCCAAATATTGACCCGCGTGATTTTATAAAATTTTATAAAATTTATGACATGTTTAATAGAGTTCCCAAAAAAATGTTTTTCTTTTACTTGCGGTATTAAAAAAATTATCATTTGGACCCAAATATTGACCCGCGTGATTTTATAAAATTTTATAAGATTTATAAAAAAAGATAATATGATTATTGAATTGTACTTTGGAGCCCAAGCATTTTTTTTTCAGTCATACCCATATAAAAAATTTTATAAAATTTATATCATGTTTAATACTTTCCAAAAAAAATGTTTTTTTTTACTTGCGGTATCAAAAAAATTATTATTTGGACCCAAATATTGACCCGCGTGAAAGACAAACTTCGTACAATCATTGCAAGTTATTATTACAAAGTCAGCTACAAATATACCAGTAATTTAATTTGTAAAATATTTAGGAATTTTGAACTCTGGTTCGGTGTTGCCTGCAAGAAAATCGAATGTCATTTTAGTAAAGTCGGGAAAAAAACCTATAATTAATAGTATAATGTTTCCTTGCCTCTTCGCGATCCAGTTTCGCGTTGGTATTGATCTCCCCGCTGTACTCGTCGATCATGAAGACTTCGTCCTGATCGTTGACCAGGTAGTAAGTGATTTGTCCATTGATTCCAGAGTCTGCGTCTTTTGCAGCGATTTTAGTGACGTACAACGGAGGATATTCTTCTTCCAGAGCTGTAGCATTGTATATCGGAGCTTCCATAACTGGTGCGTTGTCGTTGGCATCAGTTACGTTGACCAAAAGTTGTACGACACTTCTAAGTGGTGGATTATCGGAATCTCGAACTTCTACCCAGGCTTCATAAAAAGGAGCGCTCTCGTAATCGAATCCCGAAGCCACTAAAACTTCTCCGGAGTGCGGTTCGATTCTAAGAGCGTCACCAACATTGCCTCCAGCCATTCCAAACACTAAATTACTCGCTCTTCCCACTTTAGGTGTCGATGCACCGAGAGTCGTGATGACATGACCTTCCGGTACATCTTCCGATAGAGTAAAGCGAGTATCTATGCTAGGTCTGAAACTGGGAAAAAGCTGTCGTTCCCACAAGTGAATAACGAGATCTGCGTTGACATGCTGAGGCTCCACACCGCAATCGGATGCTCCAATTTGAAGCTGATACGTCGTTTTTCCGCTGCTCAATTCTTGGCTCGCACGAATAACTCCGTTGTCCTTGTCGATGACGAATCGCTTCGCGTCCTCGCCTTGGAGACGATATACTATCCTTGAATTTTCACCGTCGTCGTCGTCCACGGCTTTTGCACCGAACACAAAATCGCCTGCGCACAAAAAAAAAAGCGATATTAATTATATTTAATTAGACACTAGTTTACGTATTCGAAATTTCAACTCTTAAGGTAGTTCTGTCGTGAAGGCAATTCAAACTCATATGCATGAATTTTTGACATGTTGTATTTTAGCTATTCAATTTTACTTGCACGAAATCTTGAAGGCTTTTACCGAGTATTTGAATGAACAATTAAAACTTGAAAATCGATCTTTTTACACGGTGCTCACGGGAGGAGTGGAAAAATTGATTTTTAAATCGAAAATTAACATACTTAGATCAAAGATAGAGAAAAAATAAAAAGTACTACGGATTCGCAAATCATTCAGGAATTGATGCATCATGAAAAAAGGTGAAGTCCCCGGAATAATGTTTAAATGAACCAAGATCAAAGTGCACGATACCGGGCCAAATGACGTTTCCTAACCTAATTATCGTAAAAATGAAGTCAAATCCGCACTAAACATATCAACTATTTACAAATAATCGTTTTAATCTGATTACGACAGTTTCGAAGGATTCCCGATTATTTTTGATATTATTATTGAGGCAGTCAAAGTGATGCGTATGATTATTTTTTAATGTCATATAGACTCTGAGATTTATGACTCCGGCGTACCGACAGAACTACCTTAAACCGCTGGGCCTTTCGCGGTGAAGGAACCACGTTGGAATCGTTGAGAAATTGTACTTTTGGAAATGGTTTTTTTTTCTTCAATATATCGAATTCTGGCTTTTACTATCGTTCTCAAGTCGTATATTGTACCTCGGAAAGTACCGGTTAAATGCCTTTTTACGATGATTAAAAAAAAATTGACTTTTTTCCATTTCCGATTTCAGAAGTCACAGATCCGACTTTTGGTCGGAAAATCCAACCTAATGCAACTAAATATTTTTTTCTTCAAGATATCGAATTCTACCCTTCACTATCGTTCTCAAGTCGCATTTTGTACCTCGGAAAGTACGTGTTAAGGTAGTTCTGTCGCTTCACGCTCACTTCGCATAAGTTTCCGTAAAATGAGAGCGAATTGCAAACACTTCTTGATGATATAAAAATCTGAAAAAAAACATGCATATTTAAGATACTTAAGACATTATTTCGACATAATAATAATTCCAAAAAGTTATTAACAAATTGATGAAAAATAAAAATGTTCAACAAATCTTCCGACAACCTAATTTTTTTGTTTCGATGAAAATGATTCGTTCATTTTTCTGAATACGTATGAATTTTTTCAAATTTTTTTCTTTGCTTTGAATTTTGTGTTTTTTTCCATGTAAAAAATCGAAAAATTCAAAGCAAACAAAAAAATTTGAAAAAATTCATACGTACTCAGAAAAATGAACAAATCATTTTCACCGAATCAAAAAAATTAAGTTGTCGGAAAATTTGTTAAACAATTTTATTTTTCATCAATTTGTTAATAACATTTTGGAATTATTATTATGCCGAATTAATGTCTTCAGCATCTTTAATACGCATGATTTTTTACAGATTTTTATATCATCGAGAAGTGTTTGCAATTCGCTCTCATTTTTCGGAAACTTATGCGAAGTGAGCGTGAAGCGACAGAACTACCTTAAATGCCTTTTTACGATGATTAAAAAAAAGTGACTTTTTTCCATTTCCGATTTCAACAGTCATAGATCCGACTTTTGGTCGGAAAATGCAAGCCAAAATTCTTTTTCTTTAAGATTTCGAATTTTTGCCTTCACTATCGTTCTCAAGTCTTATATTTTACCACAGAAAATACCGGTTACCATGATTTGCCATGATGATGACATAAATAATAATTCTATTGCTAAGCGGATCTAACTCACCAGGTTTTGTAGAGTCTGGAACATAAGCCGTGTAACGTGGACTAGAAAATTTCGGTGCATTGTCGTTCAAGTCTCTCACTGAGATCGTAAGATTGACAGCAGAGGCTCGTGGTTCAGTAGGACTCGAATCTTGAGCAACCAACGTCAAATGATAGATGGAAGTTTGTTCCCGATCGAGAGGTACGAGACTCACGACTTCGCCAGTTTCAGGATCCACCGAAAATCTTTCAGCCTTATCGCCGAGCAAGCTGTACCTATTTGTTGCAAATAAATAAATAAAATATTAAAGCCACAAAAAAGTAGAAAAATATCAATAACCAAATTTTAACAAATCGTTATTTTTTTTCTTTTTTAATTTCTCTCTTTTTATTTAATTCTATGCCAATAAAAATCATGTTCCAAAATGAACTTGAAATCCGTACCTTATTTTCGCATTTAACCCTTCGTCCTTATCGGTCGCGATGGGTTTTGCCACCCATGCACCGGCCGGTAGATTTTCTGTCACCGAAGCGAGATATTCAGCTCTCCCAAACTCTGGACGATGATCATTTACATCGAGAACGACGACTTTGAGAATTCCGGAACCAGTCAACGGCGGAGAACCTACGCAAAGACAGAGAACAATTAAAAGAGGAAGAAAAAAATAAATGAAAAATAAAAATAACTCGTTGATTTCATCGTGCCGAAAAGAGGTACGACGTGCTCGAAGAATTTCTCTGAGGTAAAATCGATTCAGCACCATCACACCGTGCACCGTCCTCTGCCAACTGCCTGCCTAAATACAAGGGCCCTCAAACCGCGACTTTATTTATCCCCGAAGTTTTAATAAATCTCTTTTGGGCCCTTCGCCCAGAACCCACCGCGAGGGTTTGTACAAGGGACGCATACGTCTTCCACGAGAATAACGCACCTGCGACGCGAGAAAGAGTGAGTGAGAGAGAGGGAGAGAAAAACGAGAAGGGAGATAGATATTCGCCCTCTTTCCCTTTCCCTCCACGTTATTCTTGCGCACATGTGTACACATGCATGCACGAGGCAATAATGCCGCACCGGTAAATCATTGGGTGCTTTCCCTCTCCCTCTTTCTCTCTTCTTTCCTCCCTCCCGCGGGTTTAAAAAAAAACGAAGAAAACAAAAAAAATTAAGAAAAGAAGAGGAGGAAGAAGAAGCTGCAGCAGCAGTCTCCTCTTCAACATCAGGTAGGTACAAGAGAAGTGTGTATACGCAAAGTTATACCAATTCAGTGTGTATGCGGAGAATTACGTATTATACAGCGCGGAAGCGTTTATCAATTTTTCTCTCCCCTGCCCCATGCTATTTCTCTCCCGGCCGCTTCTCTCTTTCTTCCGGAGTGTTTGTGTATAATAAAATAATAAAACACGTGTACCGTGGCTTGGAAACATTTTATTGCCCACGTGTTGAGAAAAAATTATTTATTTCTCGCAATATCTTTCGAGGAATTAAATCGCGAGAGTGTCGGATCAGATGTTTCTAAATTTTTTATCGTACTCCATTGATCTCTTGGAAAAAAATCTTGCAACAAGATCGCCGGTGCGTATACTGAGGAAAAATATTATTTAAAATCGCAGGATGGTATTTAAATCAATTAAATATTTAATTCCTCAATTTGTTGAATAAAAAAATCATACCTTTTCAGTGAAGACAATATTTCATCTTTTTGACTAAATATTTGTATTTATTTATTTATTTATTTAATACGGGCAATGCCCAATTACAAAGTGCGATGGCTAGAAACCAACGCGTACAAACAGTAGTCGGTGTGCCAAGTGTAATCAAGAATACAAGCAAAAATGAAAAAAAAAGAAAAATAAAATATATATATATATGTGTGTGTATGTATAATTAAGGCATTGACTGATACTTTCGATGAGATCACAGTGTAAGATTAAGCAAGACCCTGTTCCCGGTCCACCGAGAAAGACTACACGGTTAGAAAGATGGAAAAAGACTGAGCAGCAAGCTTCTAAAACGTGCCAAAGTAATATTAAAAAAGTTCACTATACCCGAATAAGCATTTCCCAACCTGGCTATCCTAGGAAGACAGCTGAAAAACGCATAGTTCGTCCGATAAAGGGGCACGACGAAGGTCTCGGTGTTGCGGGTAGGTCTTACCTCCTCCCTAATGCGCACCAGGGAACACAGTTCTCGACAATTAAATTTCTAATTCACTAAATTATATAAGAAAATTAAACCGACAGTAATGGACGCGCGGTCGGTGTGTGGCTTCGGCGGTCCCCAGAGTTAAGCAGCATTATTTGCGGCCATAACTTGGATGGGTGACCGTTTAGCCGTGCACTGGTTTGCGCGCCAACTGCTGAGCGGGAGGCAGTTTTTCTGAGTTTCTCATGTATTCTCATACAATAGAAACTCAGTAAAAATAAAGCCGTCTGTATCGGCCAGATTGTCCGCAGTTTCCCTGTGCCCTCGTGCAAATGCGATACAGTAGTGCATTAGGATGAGTGGCTGCGGAGAACACTCTAGGGGGGGTCTCTATGAAGTGAACGGGGAAAAGGGGAGAGGGGCAACGTAAAAAGTCTGAAGAAGGCATACGGAAAAAGAAACAAATAAAAAAATAAAAATAAATATATAACAAAACTAAATCCGCTATGTTTCGGCGCAATTCGAGAGAGCTAAGTTCCAAAAACTAACATAGGGGTATAACTATGATCCGCAATATCCATTGGTGAGCCGAGTTTAAACGCCGCAAAACGCAAAAATTTATGTTGGACTCGTTCAATTGCCGAAATAAATGTTCTTTGGTATTTTGTTGAATCGATAAAACTATCCATACCATATCGATACGATATATTAATGCATAATATCCAATGTATAATAAAATACCTGTACCGTGGCTTGCAAACATTTTATTGCCCACGTCTTGAGAAGAATCATTTATTTCTCGCAATTTTTCCGAGGTATTAATTCGTAACCATATTAGTTACTAGTAGTAATTTTTATTTGTATTGAGGTTTACACCTATTACAAAGAAGAGCGATGTATGGCTCACTTGGCCTACAATATCATACATCTTTTAGATAAACTATGCATATTTAACAATGTGTTTTATATTCTTATAGTGAAACAGCTATATAACTTTGTCTTACCGAAAATAACGCTTACCCTACTATGGCTTCAAAAACATTAAGTACTTAGAGCGAATGCGCGCAATTTACATGCTGCAAGGATAAATAATGCTAGATGTCTTGCTTGATCGGCATTAATATTATCTAATGCTATCAACGGGTTTGGTAGAGATAAAAATTGTATTCTCACTGGTTCGTACATTGGACACTCGCTCAAAAAGTGCTCTAGGGATTCCAACCTAAGTGTATTACATACCGTGCATAATATTAGTTACTAATAATAATGTTTCTGGCCAGTGATTCGCTTTGCAATAATTAATTTTTCATCTCCATTGAGAAAATTCACAAGAAACAGCATATAACGCTGCTGATCGGAGAGAGTGTCTTTCGATTTTGGTTACAGACTTTGGCGAAGCTCGAGGGCAGAATGAGAAGAGATGGAGAAGAAACTGACGAACTGAGGACGAAAAGAGAAGCGAAAGAGAGGGAGATTGCTATGAGTCGCTCTGAAGGACAGGGAGAAGAGCCGCAGCCTCCTACTCGCCTTCTCCTCATCTCCTCTCCTCTCCTCTCCCTCTCTCTCCCTCTCATTCTTCTCTGTCGGGGCGCACACAACCGCAGTTTTAATTTATTGAACCTTTGTTAATTTGAATATTATGATTTATAGTATTGTTACGACTCGGGTGCTCGGGCGGCCTCCTCGTCGGTTCGGCCCGCTCGATTGGTATAACCGAGCGTTCGCCAAGCGCGCAAAGCTCCCTGCACGAGCGCAACAACGGAGAACGGAACTGCGCTTCGAGGGCCAATGCTTCGTGCAAGAATATAAGAGTCAAAGTCATTGCTGAGCTCCACGCAGCCTGTGATATTCGTGATATTCGAGGTTATGCCAGAAGAAGAAACACAGAATGAACAAACCAACGATTGGCAGAGAGAGAGAGAATCGTTCAGTTGTCGTTGTCGATATTCTCTCGCTAAAATCCTTTCCACCGATTCTCTCTACAATATATAATTCCAGGTCCGTGACACGAGAGAAAAATCAAGATGATTTTTTGAAAATCATTTTTTTTTTCATTTTGACTACATATTTTGTTGAATAAACAAACTTATCCAATGCATAATAATTAACTATCGTCAAGCCGGGTCAATTTTATATAATTCTATTCAAAAAGCTATAAAATTTTTATTTCTGCATATATTTTATCAAAACTTGATAAAAACAAAATCAAAATTGAAAAATTCGAAAAGAAAACACAAAGTTTAATGAAAATGAGGGTTCCTTTATAAAGAAGCAAAACAGCATAGTTTCTTCATCGATAGTTGTATTTGGTCATCAATAAAAATCTGATGACTAGAAAATTTAATGAGAAAACAATGTTCTAATTTACAATATATTATTGCAATGATCCTGTAGTTATTTTTAAAATTGTTCAGAATAATCTCAACTCTATATTATCTACTCTTATGAAGAGGCTGAAAGCATTTTCGCTTATTTTTTCTTTCGATATATAAAAAAAAGAAACTCCTCGCAGTCGCAGTTATTCGGCGCGACGAATTCTTGGACTGCACGCTTCCTCGCCACCTCACAGATGCATTAACGACATGGCATTTACTCGAAGGACCATACGAGCGCGAGCACAAACTCCTTTTAATTTAACTCCCTCGCCTCTCGCCTCGTCTTTCCCTCTTTCAAGTCCTCGTAGCCAGTCGTCGTCGTCGTGCTGGCTGCTCCACTGGGGTCATTATTTCCTCAAATAATCATCTCGTTTTCTCGCGCGTCACGGACCTCGAAGTATATACTATACAGAGAACCGGTGGAGAGAATTTTAGCGATACAATATCGAGAACGACAACAGGACGACTCTCTGTCTCTGCCAGTCGTTGGTTTTTTCATTCTGAAGCACTCGAGTGAAGTAGCAGCCTGTCTTTAATTGTTGCAATTTTCAATAAAATGCAGAAATTAAGATTATATAGCTTTTTGAATTTTTTTTTCAAAAAAGTTCATCGTCGCTGTAACTTTCGTAAAATTTACGATATTTTGATAAACAGTTAAAAATGTCGATTAGAAAGGTAAAAAAAAATAAAACAAAGGATTATTAATTAATAGTATACTATTAATCGAATCGTCTCCAGATGAAAAAAAAAGAGTAGCTGATAATATTCTTGTGATAGTAATATTTTGCTGATAGTATTCTGAAAATTCTGTATAAATTACGCATTTGCGGTATTTGATTAAATGGCTGAGGGAAATTAAGATAAAAATATCGGAAAATCTTTGACAAAGTCCCATAATAGTTTATCAAAAAAAAAGTCAATATCTTGATCAATGGTATAAATTAAATAAGAACACGCCGTATCCGGTTTCACCGAGCAATACATAAACTGTTTGAATTTCGCTCTTTGCTCCTAATCTCTAAGTGCATAATGCACGAGTGAGTTCGTGGCCTCGATATCAGCAGCCAACTATGGAAGTAGAGAGACATTCGCGACTCAGCGGTAGAGGGAAAAGTCACCGCAAGAGCGAAATCGCAGTGGGAGCAAGGCGACCACGAGGCGGCGTAGAAAAAAGGAAAAAAAGTAAAAGAAACGACAACTTCGACATGGCATACGATTAACGAGTGTTATCGATAAAACGCGACGTTAATCGGACAATTGACGTACGACATTGTCTGCCATTGAATAATTCGAATCCTCATGAAGTGACCGTTCTCGCTATACGTTCCCTTCGACTCATGTATAAATATATGCAAGGTACACTTGAGTCTCTTACGCCCGTAACTACTCGTACACTGCGGGAAAAAGAATCTCCAAACAAATTCGAGCGATAAATCAGAGGCGTGCGGGCACACAAGCCAGCGAAGCCGCCACCGCCTCTGGCAGCACACACCATACGCGTACAACATGAACGTAAGGCGGCTCGATTTTTCAGTGGTTCCATAAGCTCGTATTTCTATTTGTAAACACGCGGTAATGCTGTAGATACACTCGGCTCGTCTTTCTCTTGCGTATATGTCGTTGTTTTTTTTTTGTTTCTGTCGTACATTTGTAAAGCTTGATCCACACAAAGATTTCTTGATTTCCTATCGTTCATCCCTCCTGTTTTAATACCCTGAAAAAAAATGGCACATATAATCTCTCTATCAAGAATGTCAATAATTGAGGGAGTCAGCTTCACTAAAATGGAAGGAAGTCTCTTTTCCATGAGAGGAAAGAATTTTTTCACGCATTCTTAAGACCTGATTAACTCCAAGATTTCTTGATTTCTATCCTCCATCCTTCTGATTCTGTCCTTTACTTTTTCAATGAATATTATGTGGTACGGCGCAACCGTATTATCCAGAGTTGCCTCATACAAGCGTAGAGCTATGCTAGAGAGCTAGACTGACCGATTAATAACCATTTATTAATCCTCTCAGTCGGACACAGCTCCCTCCCAGCTTTATCTGTCGGTTCTGCTGCTGTTGCTGTTGTTTGTGGTGCGGTTCGGCGGGACCGACCTCGCCGGCGCCACGGGAGGTTCAACCCGTTCACCCGCCCAGCACATTCTGCTCCGACACTCTCTGTGTACACAGCACACGTTACTCACTCACTCGGTGCTCGAAGCCTTTCCTTTTCATTCCTCTTCATTCTCTACCTCTCCACCTCTCCACAATCTCCCTCTCTCTCTTTCTATTTCTCTTGGCGGCATCGCACAGGCATACATGAATTTTTCATTCTCCGCAGTGCTCTCGTTGCCTCGCGTCCGTGATTAAACGAGAAACTCCGCGGAGACGACGACACAGCGGGGCAAAGAGAAAGAGTTATTAACGATTGTAATTTCGGCGAAGCATCGCCGTTGTGTTGTCCCTCGCTGTAGATGAAGAACGCGAAGCTCGTCTTTCGTTGAAGCGAAACCATTGCGAGCCATGTTCCCCGTGAATTGCGCAACAATACACAGGCTTCAGGGCCACCGAGTGTAGAACAACGTGTGGAAGAAGAAAAGAAGAAAAAGAAGAAAAAAAAACGTTTTGCTTGTGGGAGAAACGGCAAAGGGCTCGGACAAATCCTCGAACGGAGAGGATAATCCTATCGTAATTAATTAATCACGCTGTCGAGAGTGGGCTTTCTTTCGCTCGATTCCCCCCCTCGGAGAACCCTGCCTGGAGTGGCTGAACCCCACCTAAAATGTTGCCTCGGATCTCTTCTGTTCTCGCTCTCTTTACACCGGAGATCAGTGCGCGGGAGAAGAGAGATAAAGTGGATCGAGAAGGAGGTCTGATAAAAAGAACAAATAGGCTACGAAGAATTGGTCCCTGTGAATCCTGTGGCTAATATAAATATTCGTTGCACCTCGCGGAGCAGTTTGGCCGCCTCTCGTCCAGAACCTCAGGAACCGAACAGTCGCATCTTCTTCTTCTCCTTCTTCTTCTTCCTCTTCGTGTATTTCTGCTTCTGGTTTGTTGCATGCGCAACACGCGGTGAGCGTCTGGCCGTGTATGAGAGAGTGGCCGATGACGTGCTGTAGCACACACGGATGGTAGCAGCCAGAGTGCAGGAGGAGCACATCCCTCCGGTGGAAGGACCGAAACATCTTCATAGGTATGAATGGAACGGGCTTCTCTGCGCTCTGAGCCCCACGCTCGAAGGGAAGACCATAGGAAGAAGAGGAAGAAGAGAACTCCACTGGACATTTTGCAAGGCAGGTTGGTTCGCTTGCTGCTCTCCCGGTTGCCCATCGACTCAAAGCAAACGCGTCGTGAGAAGATGCGAAGGAAAGGGAAGCTGTGAAGAAAGATCGAAAGAGAGATGGGAGGATGGGAAGAGGCGCGAGGGAAGAATGAGAGGTAGAGGTGTGTATGGTATACTATAATAAATAAAAGAAGAAGGGGACGACGACGACGACTGTAGAAGAAGAGGGAGGGAAGGAAGGATAAGCAAAAGGAAGGACACACTCTGCGTTATTTCTACTCGACTAGGCTTCTAGCCGCGAGAAAGATCTGCGAGTCGTTTCGATCGTGTGGCTATTCGTTTGCGATGCGAGAGTCTCTCGCAATAGCGAGAGACGACGCTGATGGCGATTCTCCAGCTCCTGCTATATGCCGTGCGTTGCAGAGAACGTCGGACACGTCGGATCTTTCTCTTTCTCTTTATAACGAAGAACACGGAGCGAGAGAGCAAACGATACTCCGCGAGCTCTCTGATGGGCGCGACCTTGTGCTGTCGAGCTCGTCGCCATTGTCCACCGCCTGTGGCAAGCGCCTCCATCAGAAAATCTTCTCCTCCCGTCTCTGCACGAGTATTTCTCTCTGCTCCTTCGCTCTATTCTTCGTTGACGTTTCAGGCTCCGGCTCTTCGACTCTGGATACTCTGATTTAAAACTCTTCTAGCTCGTTGTTCCTCTTCGTTGGATGTAAGTGAAGTAATTTTAAGCTTGTGCTGTGAAACAAAATACGGAATGAATTATTTTTCAGGCTTGTTTTCTGGTTCATCTTTATCGCAGGGACTTCGGACTTGAATTGAGTAATTTGGGAGTGACGTTATACGGATAAGGATGAATAAAGGACCCAGTCACGACATCCAGTATGGAAGCCAGGTATGCAGGATTGGAAACCCACGAGTAGCAACACGCTAGCCAGTATAAACCACTCGGCTGCACTGAATAATGTGTTGCTTTGTTACAGGTTTGCTTCGATTCGCGAGAAGCATATCGCAGAGGGAGATATCCAAGTGTCGAAAGGAGGCGAGCGTCGACGACAGATCACCAGCAGGAGTATAACAACCGCGGCAACTCGGTCTCGTCCTTGTGGCTGTCGCGTCTCGTTCCTTCTCTTCTTCACCTCGCGTGTGCATTGTCCTTCGAGGGTTTCTCCGTCGTACACTGTGAATCCCGAAGACATCAGGTATTACTCGTACCTATACGATCTTCGGTGTATAATTCAGGCTTCGACGAAGCGGCCCGGCCATTGCGTCGTACACATTATAAGTGAAATCGTCTGGTTGCATCGTCGCACTGTCCGTCAGTCGGTTGACAATTGGACAAGGTCGTCCTGAGAATGTACGCACAACGAAAATAAGAAGAACAGGAAGACTAATAATACTCGGTCAATGATTCTCCTCAAACCTTTTTGGAAAATAAAGAAGGTAAGAAGGAAGGAAGAAAAGAAGAAAGGAAGTACCGAAATTAGGAAAAGAGACAGAAAGGAAGGGCGGAAGGAAGGAAGGAAGGAAGGAAGGAAGAAAGAAGAAGAGCAATAACCCTTGTACGCTAATACGTTCCTGTCGAAAACAATTTCTCCGATTGGAGGTGTACAGTATACTGGAGAGGTATATAGAAGAAGAGATAAATAGAGATGAAGAGAAGCTGGCGAAGCTCACGCCCGAGAACTCGCAGCCTTTACTTCGCGTCCAGGGACCCATTTATTCACGGGGGCACAGAGGGAAACCTGTATAGAGCGGCACGTATGCGGTATACTATCCGCACCATCACCTACACATAAAACCCATGCTAAGATTCCTCTGTCCTGGGCGCAAGAGGACCTCCCATAATAATCATAATAATTCAATGGACCGAGTGGCGCGCGCTTTAATAAGAGAATAAGGGAGTGTGACGGCGAACGGCGAACCGACCGAGCGGCGCACGCTCTCGCCGTATGAATAAAGTAGAATATAATATGCGCGTGAGCATATAACCGTCCCAAACCAAAGAGGGTGCAAGAGAGAAATGAGGAGCGCTCTGCCCAGTGAACACCGCGCGAAAAGACCCAACGCCACGAGCCTTCGAAACGCCGAGGACCTCTACAGAGATCCTTCCGAGGCACTCTACGCTCGCGCTTCGTATATAAAAGCCCAAGATAAGGCCGAAAACCCGAAGAGGGCTCGCACCGCGAACCGAGAGAAAGGAATACAGAGAGAGAGAAAGAGAAGGATATGTACAAGGAGAAAAGAAGGGACGAGACGAAGGGAAAGAGGTGGAGGTGGAGGAGAAGAAGGAGGAGGAGGAGGAGGAGAAGCCCACCACCGATTATCATAATCGCGCGTCATAACTCTGCGGGACCAGAGGCTGCCAAGAGAGCGAAAGAGAGAATTAAGACGAGATCGAGGGAGCGACGCGGGGCGGGAGTATCTATAGAACGGACGGGGACTACCGGGGTGTGTCGTCGTCAAAGGACAAGAAAGAAAAAGAAAAAAAACAAAAAATGAAGAAACAAGCCTTGTGAGCAAAGGAGCGAGACAAGATGTATCTTATCTTGGCTCGGGAATCTCGGAATCGAACCACCCCCAAATTTATCTGGAATATATTCATTATACCGCCGGAAAGGAGAGCTTATGCCGTACCGCTTGGATCTTTCTGTGCTCCTCTCTTTATCCTTCGATATTTCTTCTTTCGTACATTTATATACGTAATGCAAAGGACGAAGGTAGAAATGATATGCTTCTCCGGCGGTGACTGCTGCGCTTTTTCAGATAATACGCGACTCTCTTATTTTATTTCGAAACTTGCCAAGACATTCTATCTATACGTTATGCCCGGCAAAAAGTGGTCATATATCATCATATATATTTTTATATATGTATCATGTACGATCATGGCTTATCATATTTGATCATGTATGACCATTTATTGTATTTTCCTGAGAATATATAATAAAATTCTAATAATAATAATAGTAATAATATCTGTCTGATAAAAACCGATGGGAATGGACAAAAACCGGATAGATTTAGATAGGATCCTACATGGAGTAAAATAATTGGTTGTCCCTACCATTGTCATGCGCAATGCCCGCAATCACTCAATTTTCTTTGTTCATGGTCATCGCACTAACTACGTTTTCAATGAACCCCTTACAAGGATGTACCGCAATGGTAATGCTGCGTCTGCTTTTGTTGATTATTTCCGTCGCCCTTTCTCTCTATTTATGCTCGCCGTGCACAATTTTGTTTCACTCAGTGAGCCCGTTTAGACGGCCTTATTTGTTCTCCACTAATGTAGCATCTTTCTTTTTTGTTGTATTTTTGTATTTTTAAATTAATTGTTTTGTATCTCATTCGCTCTTCTGCCTGTAATAGGTACGGCTTTCAAGGGCTTGGCCCGTTTATTGTAAATCGCTCCAAGCGACTAACCAATTTTTTGGTTAGACCGACAACCTACTAGGTTGTCACATCCAATTCGTTAGTTGCCAACAAATTAATTTTCCGGCCCATCCAACTGGTTTGTCGCCCCAACTAACTCATTTGTTTCTGTAACCAACTAGTTTATTGACCCAACGAATTTTCTCGCCTGGAGCCTATTCAACCAATTATATTTTTCGTTGTGTCGGTTTCCATCAGTTAAGCTACTATAAGGAAATATATGCTTGTCTGGTGGAGAGACTGCTGCGCTTTTTCAAATAATACACGATCCTCGAGACTCTTTCTTATTGTACCTCGAAACTCGCCCAGACATTCTATCTATACACTATGGGGTTATTCTCGAATGAAACGCTGTTCTTACATTCTCCCTCGTTTACCTCGCACTTCTCTCTTTCAAGGGCTTTCAAGGGCTCGGCCCGTTTATTGTAAATCGCTCCAAGCGACTAACCAATTTTTTGGTTAGACCGACAACCTACTGGGTTGTCACATCCAATTCGTTAGTTGCCAACAAATTAATTTTCCGGCCCATCCAACTGGTTTGTCGCCCCAACTAACTCATTTGTTTCTGTAACCAACTAGTTTATTGACCCAACGAATTTTCTCGCCTGGAGCCTATTCAACCAATTATATTCTTCCTTGTGTCGGTTTCCATCAGTTAAGCTACTATAAGGAAATATATGCTTGTCTGGTGGAGAGACTGCTGCGCTTTTTCAAATAATACACGATCCTCGAGACTCTTTCTTATTGTACCTCGAAACTCGCCCAGACATTCTATCTATACACTATGGGGTTATTCTCGAATGAAACGCTGTTCTTACATTCTCCCTCGTTTACCTCGCACTTCTCTCTTTCAAGGGCTTTCAAGGGCTTGGCCCGTTTATTGTAAATCGCTCCAAGCGACTAACCAATTTTTTGGTTAGACCGACAACCTACTGGGTTGTCACATCCAATTCGTTAGTTGCCAACAAATTAATTTTCCGGCCCATCCAACTGGTTGGTCGCCCCAACTAACTCATTTGTTTCTGTAACCAACTAGCTTATTGACCCAACGAATTTTCTCGCCTGGAGCCTATTCAACCAATTATATTTTTCGTTGTGTCGGTTTCCATCAGTTAAGCTACTATAAGGAAATATATGCTTGTCTGGTGGAGAGACTGCTGCGCTTTTTCAAATAATACACGATCCTCGAGACTCTTTCTTATTGTACCTCGAAACTCGCCCAGACATTCTATCTATACACTATGGGGTTATTCTCGAATGAAACGCTGTTCTTACATTCTCCCTCGTTTACCTCGCACTTCTCTCTTTCAAGGGCTTTCAAGGGCTCGGCCCGTTTATTGTAAATCGCTCCAAGCGACTAACCAATTTTTTGGTTAGACCGACAACCTACTGGGTTGTCACATCCAATTCGTTAGTTGCCAACAAATTAATTTTCCGGCCCATCCAACTGGTTTGTCGCCCCAACTAACTCATTTGTTTCTGTAACCAACTAGTTTATTGACCCAACGAATTTTCTCGCCTGGAGCCTATTCAACCAATTATATTCTTCCTTGTGTCGGTTTCCATCAGTTAAGCTACTATAAGGAAATATATGCTTGTCTGGTGGAGAGACTGCTGCGCTTTTTCAAATAATACACGATCCTCGAGACTCTTTCTTATTGTACCTCGAAACTCGCCCAGACATTCTATCTATACACTATGGGGTTATTCTCGAATGAAACGCTGTTCTTACATTCTCCCTCGTTTACCTCGCACTTCTCTCTTTCAAGGGCTTTCAAGGGCTTGGCCCGTTTATTGTAAATCGCTCCAAGCGACTAACCAATTTTTTGGTTAGACCGACAACCTACTGGGTTGTCACATCCAATTCGTTAGTTGCCAACAAATTAATTTTCCGGCCCATCCAACTGGTTGGTCGCCCCAACTAACTCATTTGTTTCTGTAACCAACTAGTTTATTGACCCAACGAATTTTCTCGCCTGGAGCCTATTCAACCAATTATATTTTTCCTTGTGTCGGTTTCCATCAGTTAAGCTACTATAAGGAAATATATGCTTGTCTGGTGGAGAGACTGCTGCGCTTTTTCAAATAATACACGATCCTCGAGACTCTTTCTTATTGTACAACGAAACTCGCCCAGACATTCTATCTATACACTATGGGGTTATTCTCGAATGAAACGCTGTTCTTACATTCTCCCTCGTTTACTTCGCACTTCTCTCTTTCAAGGGCTTTCAAGGGCTTGGCCCGTTTATTGTAAATCGCTCCAAGCGACTAACCAATTTTTTGGTTAGACCGACAACCTACTTGGTTGTCACATCCCGTTCGTTAGTTGCCAACAAATTAATTTTCCGGCCCATCCAACTGGTTTGTCGCCCCAACTAACTCATTTGTTTCTGTAACCAACTAGTTTATTGACCCAACGAATTTTCTCGCCTGGAGCCTATTCAACCAATTATATTTTTCCTTGTGTCGGTTTCCATCAGTTAAGCTACTATAAGGAAATATATGCTTGTCTGGTGGAGAGACTGCTGCGCTTTTTCAAATAATACACGATCCTCGAGACTCTTTCTTATTGTACCTCGAAACTCGCCCAGACATTCTATCTATACACTATGGGGTTATTCTCGAATGAAACGCTGTTCTTACATTCTCCCTCGTTTACCTCGCACTTCTCTCTTTCAAGGGCTTTCAAGGGCTTGGCCCGTTTATTGTAAATCGCTCCAAGCGACTAACCAATTTTTTGGTTAGACCGACAACCTACTGGGTTGTCACATCCAATTCGTTAGTTGCCAACAAATTAATTTTCCGGCCCATCCAACTGGTTTGTCGCCCCAACTAACTCATTTGTTTCTGTAACCAACTAGCTTATTGACCCAACGAATTTTCTCGCCTGGAGCCTATTCAACCAATTATATTTTTCGTTGTGTCGGTTTCCATCAGTTAAGCTACTATAAGGAAATATATGCTTGTCTGGTGGAGAGACTGCTGCGCTTTTTCAAATAATACACGATCTTCGAGACTCTTTCTTATTGTACCTCGAAACTCGCCCAGACATTCTATCTATACACTATGGGGTTATTCTCGAATGAAACGCTGTTCTTACATTCTCCCTCGTTTACCTCGCACTTCTCTCACCTGCCTCTCTACTTCTGCGCTCAGCGGCACCGGTTTGTTTACTCAGCAAACAAACGCGTGGTCGAAGGCAGTAGAAGAGAGAAACTCTCGTGAGTCCGAGCCGAGTGCTTCATCCGTGCGATGCCCACGATGCAGCATAATCATCGCAAGCCTCTCACTCTTCACTGCGTGAAAGAGAGAGACATAGGCGGAGACATACCTGATGAGTCTCGCCCGGCTGGCGTCATTAGCATTTGTGTATTTAGCGCGTGATTAAGATAAACGTGCGCGAGCTCGAACGCCTAGCTTGACGTTGTACAAGATGACGTGAGAATTCGATTATTAAATATTATTTATTCGAGCGATGAATTTTTAGATTCGCTCGAGATGTCACTCATGGACTAACCTCCGGGATACCTTAACTTCCTCCTTCACATTTTTTTCAGATTTTATCATTCTCTAGTGAATTAATAAATTAGTTATATGGAAGTCGTAATTTACAAGAAAATAATATTACTAATATAAATATTCAATTATTAGATTTTTTCTTGCCGAGAACTTCAACTTTTTTTTTTGTAGACTTCTCACTAATTGCCGAATAATCTGTAAAATTTACAGTAGAATAAACGAATAAAAAGAAGAAAAGGATGCTAAGTAGAACTTTGCACATTACTTCTTCATTATTTTTCGCTTTTTACAAAGCTACCTCTATGAGGAAGTATGTTAATCGATTTTGGCTTCCTCATAGAGGAAGCTTTGTAAAAAGCGAAAAATAATGAGGAAGCAATGTGCAAGGTTCTACTTTGCATCCTTCTTTTAATTAGATAAATAAACATGTTATGAATTTGCTTTTTCTATTTTATTATTCCGTTATTTCGTTATTATTAGAGCGTTTCCGAAAGTAACTGCGATAACGTATATATTTTTAATAATCCAAAATTCCATTAAATCAATAGTTACATATCGTTCGTCAATAAATCACATATCTATTATTGCTAAATATTATTTCGTTTTCATACAAAATTTAGGCCCGCTATCTTAATTTTTGCAAAAGTTTGAGCGGTAACGTTAATTTTTTTAATAACTTAATATACCATTAATCCAATCAACATTTTTAACCGCATTCACTAAATTATATTTATATAATGGCTGAATATAATTTCGTTTACATATAAAATTTCGGTTCGTTATGTAAAGCTTTGAAAAAGTTAATGTGATAAAGTAGTGATGCGACGATAAATAAAAAAATATCGATTCTTATAATCGATTAAATTTTTCAAAGAAGAATTTTCGATTCGATTAATCGGCATAAAATCAATCGATTGTAAAGGAATCGATTAAAAATCTGATTTTCATCTCAAGTACTGAATAATCATAAAACAAAAATAAAAATAAATAGGCATAATTAACTAAACGACATCTAATTGGCTGTGGCACTCGTCTAGCCTACCTGATTGGCCAATTCCTCGTGCCCTGTCTAATTTCATCGCGATCTCGCTGTATATATTTCATGCAGAAATCTTTGAGAATCGATTATTAAAAGAATCGTGGAAAAATAATCGATTCGCAAATAATCGACCGTCCAAATAATCGCTGATTAATCACGATTAATTCATGAAAAAAAAATCGATTCTCGAATAATCGAATCAGAATCTCGCATCACTATGAGAAAGTCAATTTAAAAAAAATTAAAAGTTCCATAAAATCTAAATCACCGTACCAATTTCTGCCAAATTCAATACCTAATATCTGTGGATAGTTTTTGGAAGAAATCACAATAACTGAAGAGGAGTCAATACACCACTTTTGTGCAAAATTTCAGCTCGATACATCGTGCTGTTCGAGAATTATGGGCAATTGAATGTTCGTACTTACGGTCATTACAAATAAAAATTGTACAATAAAAAAAAAGAATCGACGTTACATACGGCTATAAAATACGGTTATAAACACCGTTACATCTCATTTTGATTAGGTACAAAGTTTTGTTTTACTTTCTTAACTTCCGTGGAAGTTATAGCGAAGATCAAACATTTTCGAAAATTCAAAATTCTATAAAATCCGAATCGCTCTACCAATTTCGTCGAAATTCAATACCAAACAACATTGAAGGTGTCTTCAGTTATGGAGAACTATTTAGTTAAATCGTCGAACTTTTACGAAAGTTAGAGGGCCCACGTCCTTTTTTCCAAAAATAAAAAATTATATAAAATAAAAACAAAAGATTTGAGAAATATGGATTAAAAAAAAAGTATTTTCTGAAAAAATAGAAAAAAAATCTGATAAAATTCACAGTGCTTTAAAGTAATTCTAAAACTTAGCAAGGTTTCAGAAAATTTTGAAAGGATACTGAAAAAAAATTTGACACATTTTTACGGACATAAGAAAATTTCGCTAAAACGAATTCGGAAAATCTTCGACACGATCCCATTATAGTATGTCAGTAAAAAAGTAACAAAGAAATATTTTGATCAGTGTGACATTCCGAAGTCTGCACTCGGCGAACTTTCGATAACTTTACACACAATTAGTTGCGGAGGACGCGCCCACCGCCGTACATGCAAAAAGTGAGATTTCTCGGAATAGTAGTGCGTGCTCGAACGTATTTGGTACCGCGGAGTGGAGAATGGGGAGGGAGAGAGCGCATGAGGATCGCGGAGGACTCGAATTTCTTTGGTGTGGCTTAGCACAGTGAACGCCTGTGTCGTTCATTCTCGTCGCGCAGTCGCATAGTCGCGGCGCGTCTCGAGTCTCGTCGTGCCGCGCGAGCCTCGGAATAGGGTAATAAGATTGCTGAGAGGTTTGTCGCACGACCGGCCTATTAGAGACGCCGTGAGTGAGTCTACGGTGTACGATTACTCTCCGCCGTATATATACTCGCGTATTCCCCGCGTTTCGTCTCCGTTGCGTTGTGAGTTGTGACGTTGAAAGAAAGAGAGAGAGAGAGAGAAAAGTACGAGGGATGAGCTTTTCGAGGAAGAACGAGCGATTTGTTTCCTTGACGAAAGTCGTTTCTCGCCATTGCTGCAATGCCAGGAAAACGAAGAAAGAAAGAGAGAGAGAGAGTGGAGGATAGCACGAAGAATAATATGAGAACTCGTATCGGTTGCCCCGAGCTTTGATGCACAGATAATCCGCGTACTTGAATTGCCTTACCCTTTTGCCTCTCTACCTTCTATATACATTATATATCTATCTCGTACACACTTCCTTCCGCCTGACTCTTTATCCCTCCTGAGCTCATGCGTTTAACCTTATATCCACCGCTTTACGTCTTAAACTTTATTATGTCTGGGGGAGCGTCTCGTTTGGTGTGTGCGTTCGGTGGAAAAGAGAAGTAGACAAGTGCTGCTGCTGCTGTTGCGGCAGCAGCAACAAACCTGTGAGCAAAGACGCGGGAACTTTATATTCCTGTGCGGTTCTTATATATGCCTGTTTTTTTTTCACCTCACGGCGATCCGGGACTCGCTTTGCGAAAGCAGGAGGATTGCAGCCGGACCAACTAACACCCCGAAGACCTTGCACCTTACACCTTGTACTTTACACTTTGCACCTTGTGCACTATTGTACCATTGTCACTCAAGCTTCTTTCAAATATCTCAAAGGGATATTACTCCTCGGTCAATAGGTTTCTAATCGCCCAATCAGTTTTAGTTCCTCATAAACAAAACTTTGTTTTCATAAATTTTTTTTGTTGTTGTGATTTTCATGTCTGAACACTCAAAATTATCTAAAACGACGAGACAAAAAAAGTTGTTTACAATATATACAATGTATATATTACCATAAGCCGTGAACCACTCAACTGAATCGGCTCAATTTTTAACGACATATAAAGTACTGATAAATCTTCACTTGATATAAATTATATAAAAATTTCTTGATGCGTTCCGTTTTTAGGAGATTATTAAAGATTATTAAATTTGGGAAAAATCGGTAAAGCTGTTCGAATTCTGTAGGGTTTTGAAATTACCAAAAAAGATATGTTTATGCATTAACTTTCGTAAAACTTGATCCAGCAAATTGTCCATAATTTTGCACAAAATTTGTTAAAATTTATTTCAATCAAAATTGCTTTTGAATCCACAAATATTCTCAAACAAAAAAATTATAGGTAGAAATATGGTGACCGCTCTAAATATTACAGTATAAAGATATTACATCATAATATTATAGTTATTAATATTATGTTGAATATTATTACACTGTCTAAATATTATATGGCCAAATATTTCATAATTCAAATATTACACCGTTAAAATAACACAGGGAAAAATATTAGACCGTCAGAATAACACAGTGATAAATTAATTTTTTCGTTGATTATTATACAAGCTTTTTTTCATTTTATTTGCGTTATTTTTGGAATTTTTTCCTGATCAGAATCTCTATAATTGTATATTATATGCGACTCCACGGAGATACTCCAAAAGAACTGTGTTCTCATCATATGATGACACTAAATTGAAGAGCCTTGTATCATAATCCTTGTATTTTTTTCTTTTTCTAGTTTCGATAGATCTGCCTGCTATTACTTGTTGATACGTGACTTCAGTTAGAGCTTGTTCTGACTGTAGTGTTTTTTATGAATTTGCCCATTTGGATATGTGATCGTTGGCACGATGCGTTGAATGCGTTGTGCGAGCCTCCCGCGTTATTGTTGGTTCTGGGGTCTTCATTGAGCACCAAATCATAGCAGTTCCATATTGAAACGGGGAACTTTCCTGACGTGTGGGCTCTACCATGTTTTCTGTCAATCCAGGTTGTTTTGAAATATTTAAGAAAGTCTTTTAGTTCTTTTTTGTTTTCACGATAATACTCCGTGGCGATGAGTGTTGTGTATGCGGTGTAGACGTCAGCAGGAGGGATAGATGCTAACGCAATGAGCATTTTTAGCTGAACGGCAAATTTAGCGTCATTATTGAATCTCGATTGCAATCCTGTGGCCTGGATGTTACGGTACGCGGCTTGTCCGAAGTGGAAGTGACATCCATGCAATGCTACTCCGAGGAAGATTTCTTTGAATGTATTATAAAATGCGGGCGCAAAGTCTGTTATTAATATTTCGGAATTATAAGTGATTCCTTCGGCGTCTAATAACGGTTCCAAAACTGTTCTGTACATCTGTTCTGATTTCCTTGGTGTGAGAATGTAAACAAAAGGTAAAGTTTTCATTCTCTTTTCGTGCGTGTCAGGATCTTCTCTTTGGATGGCACCATGAATTGTGTACAATTGGCTAAAAATCGATGGAACCGATGAAAACGTGCCATCGGCCAGCCATATACGGCACTGGGATAAATGCTGTAAATTTTCCAACGTGGAATAAATGAGGAATCGATTTCCATCACCGCCACGATCATAAAAGAGGAAATCTTCTCCTGCTTTTGTTTTCGTGAGATGTTCTGGAATCACTAACTCTCCGCGCGTAGCTGGTGTCAACAACTGTGGTGTCTCTTTGCGACGTGTGCATTGCGCTGTTTGCAATAATAAACACGTCCCAGGTAGTTCTGCCGCCGCTGGGTTACTGGCTGCGGACGTTGCCGCTGTCACTAGGGCTCGTGTATTTTGCGTCGTTTTTTAATTTTATTAATAATTTTTTTGACTTCCATTTTTGCTGGGTTCCCTCCATGAGAATGAGTGTCTTCTGATAGATAATCTCCTGTATGGGAATGCCGTATAATGCGCTATATATGTATATTATCTGCTGTATGTTTTGTTTTATTTTTACTTACCGCTTCTGCGAGTCGATGTATTTTTTGCTAATGCATTGCATTTCTTAATTGAAGAATATTCAATACATCTCCAAGTTACTTGGCCAGGTCGTTCGCGTAGGAAATTATACATATATCCGTTGTGTGTCAATATTTTTTTCCCTTTCTGACTTAATACGAATGATAAAATCATGTTGTTTCGATGAGCGACTGATGTCAACTAATCGTTTCGGTATTTCGGTTGAAATGGTAGTATATTGAATTCCCCCTTCCACTTCTATTTACTTCTGTTCTTGTAGTTTCTTGTATTTCCATTTGTTTTGATGATTTCTGTTGTGGTTTTCTTTTATTTTATTTTCATGTGATGGTTGCGATTGAATGGTATTCTTTCTGTTTTTTTTCCTTTGGGAAGGTCATGGATTTTTGTGATATTTTTCAGTATGATATTTTTTCTGTGATATTTTGACTGTGTTATTTTTCATTGTGATATTTTTTTGTAATATTTTTCAGTGCAATATTACTATTGTGTGATATTTAGAGCGGTAACCAGAAATATCCATATTTTTTAAAAACATTTAATATATTATGGTTATTATGTATTTGCTCGAAGGATCAAAAGTAAATATCATGCCTGACATAATAAATTGCAAAATAATTAAATGAAACCTAGCGTTTTAATTGGTGTCTTTAATTAAATTATCAAGTTTTCCGCATGAGCGTTATCAAAAGCTTCCGCAAGAAGTAGCTGTTACGCATCGGAGAAATGCCGTCGGAAGGGCTATTGAGTAAGATGGTATAACAATTATGTAAGGAAGAAGAAGTTAATGTAACGTTCGTTGTATGGAGCTGAACAGTCTTTGGCTCGTCTGTCTATTGCACGAGATTACTGCTGCTGTTGGTGCCTGTTGCTTCGGTTAGCAAGCAGCCTGTACTATAGTGCGAGTTGTGCGCGCATAACTTGGCTTTAGAAACGGGTCGAGCTCGATCGTACGACACTGAATAGCCAGAAGCAAGATACGGAGTCGATCGGATCTCGCTCCACGGTATCCACCGCGTAAATTCCGTAGCTTCGCCTTAACGTACGTACACGGCAAGATAAACATGGCTTGAGAGAGAAAGTACGAGAGGAACGGATGAAGCTGAAGAGGAAGACAAAGAGAGACCGGCGAAGAAGCAGTAGAAGAAGAAGAAGAAGAAGAAGACGAAGAAGAAGAGGAGAAGAGGAAGAACGAGTGATGCTGCGAGAGCCTAATTCTCCGGGGGGCTTCGGAGATGCTGCTACGCGGTGGTTGCACCAAGCCATGCACCTCATCCCTACTCAAAGTCCTCCTGTTTCTCCATCTCACTCGATAGACCCGATGCACCGTGCATTCCTATTTCATCCATTGGTTTATTTTCCTTTAGCAGCAGAAGCAACAGCAGCAGCAGCAGCACGGCGTGTGTCTCTATCTCCCATCTATATCTAGGTAGCTATGGTGTATAGAGGTAGAGAAACCCACGGGACTCGCTATTTCTGCTGCTCGAGGACCACGGAGGGGAGTCTTCAGACGCGACTACTCGGATTCTATAGCCGTCCTAAGACGCTCTACCACTTCTCTCCCTGCACGGTTTACTTTACTCCTCGCTCTCCCGTTAAACTTGAATTCGAAACAATCGAAACGTGCGTTCCTAATTTTATGCATGTTATATTTACTGAAAACAAATTATGGGAAAGAAAGCATCAAAATTTCGGAATAAAGATAAATCGGTTGCGAAAGTTCAAAACCTATGGAATGTCCTTAAATGGTGTACACATCGAATTTGAACGCAATGGTAACCCTGGCAAGTTCTGTAACCGATTTTTTAATCGATCTTTTAACTGAGACTCGATTAGTCTTTGTTTCACCGACTTTAATCGAAATGATCGTTTTTGAAGTTATTTTAGTGGTGAATTAACCGATTTTTCAACCGATCTTTTTACCGAGACTCGATTAGTCCTTGTTTCAACGGCTTTAATCGAAATGGTCGTTTTTGAAGTTATTTTAGTGGTGAATTAACCGATTTTTCAACCGATCTTTTAATTGAGTCTCGATTAGCTCATGTTTCACAGAGCGTAACCGACATTTTTGTTTTTAAAGTTATTTCTACTAGTTAATGAACCGATCTTTACAAAATCAATGTTGTTTGCAGACCGCAACCGATTTTAACTGACATTTTAACCGAACAATACTTTTCAATCCAATTATTTTCGGTTAAAAAGTTAGTAAAACTGCTTGCCAGGGGTAGAGCTGCAACTCTTTGTCTAAAGTACTGCATATGGCTGCATATATATATATATATATGCAGACGTATGCAGTACTTTGTACAAAGAGTTGTACGTATATATACATATATATATACAGTACCTGCCTCTGCGTGCATAGTATAAGAAACCAATGGGAGATAACTGTGTAAAGGTATACAACACAGTAGTCAACTATACATATGGGTCATTCCATACCAAATGGGTCATCATTTGCCATCACGACAGTTTTTCTGTAGTTTGTAAGCACAATAATGGAAATTCCGTGAAGTTTTTAGAAAAATTGGAATGGTCTGTCTCAACGAAAAAAAAAATTATTACTTTATTTTGTTAAAAGATTTTGCAAATTTTTTATTACCAGCAATGAACATTTTTTTATTAAAAAATACATTTAAAAACTTAAATTTTGTATATCATTTTTTGTATGATCGGTAACTTTGAATATATAGTGCATTAAAAAAAATGAATTTAAAAAAATCGTTATTAATTTTTGGGCAAACCATAGGTGCTAAAATTCTGAAATAATTTATGGATGTTCGTGATACTCTAAACAACTTTTGAAAATATTATTCACAATTTTTGCTACGTCCATGCTACACCGAGAGAAAGACAGTACTCGTTCCCAGATTCGTATAGTAATCGGGATCCAAAGTGGAAACATGGCATTTTTTTCCAGACACATACGAAGATTTACTAGATGTCGCCCGCTGTACTATTTACGCTGCTGTACAACGCTATACAACGCATCTCATACTTCTCTATATTTTGCGCCCACAAATGTTCGGAATAATCTTCATACGCATACAGGTTAAATCAATTCACGTTACGAAAATAACGCAGAATCTATTGACAGCCTACAAAATGTCTGTAGTTTAGTACGACATGAGATTTACGAAAGATATACAGCTCCCGTGTAGCGTCGATCGTTCAACGTTTGCCGTCATAACCTCAAAGTTGCCCGAAAATGCGGCAATACGTCGTTTCTACAGAACCCGATTCTACACATCACCGACTCTACACAACGGCAATTCGACACATGCCTCGATTCAACACAACAGCAACTGTACACATTACCAACTCGACACATCACCAACTCAACACATGCCTCAATTCGACACAACCCCAATTCTACACAGTCACAAATGTCACGAGCTAAATTCACAACGGCAATACTCTACACAGCCCCGATTCTACATAGGCACAACTGCCACGAGCTAAATTCACCAAAGTCCCGATTCAACACATCACCGATTCAACACCGTCATCAACTCACATCCAATCATAGTGCGCCGATGAGTTGGAATACTTGAACGACATACGTTGATTGGATGTGAGTTGGTGACGGTGTAGAGTCGGTGATGTGTTGAATCGGGACTTTGGTGAATTGAGCTCGTGACAGTTGTGCCTGTGTAGAATCGGGGCTGTGTAGAGTAGTGCCGTTGTGAATTTAGCTCGTGATATTTGTGCCTGTGTAGAATCGGGGCTGTGTAGAGTATTGCCGTTGTGCATTTGGCTCGTGATATTTGTGCCTGTGTAGAATCGGGGCTGTGTAGAGTATTGCCGTTGTGAATTTAGCTCGTGATATTTGTGCCTGTGTAGAATCGGGGCTGTGTAGAGTAGTGCCGTTGTGAATTTAGCTCGTGATATTTGTGCCTGTGTAGAATCGGGGCTGTGTAGAGTATTGCCGTTGTGAATTTAGCTCGTGACATTTGAGCCTGCGTAGAATCGGGGCTGTGTAGAGTATTGCCGTTGTGAATTTAGCTCGTGATATTTGTGCCTGTGTAGAATCGGGGCTGTGTAGAGTATTGCCGTTGTGCATTTATCTCGTGACAGTTGTGACTGTGTAGAATCGGGGCTGTGTCGAATTGAGGCATGTGTCGAGTTGGTGACCAGTTGCTGTTGTGGTGAATCGAAGCATGTGTCAAATTGCCGTTGTGTAGAGTCGGTGGTGTTGAGTCGGTGATGTGTAGAATCGGGTTCTGTTGAAACAACGTGTTGCCAAAAAAGCCCAGACGTTTTTCGAACGCCCCTTCGCGTGGATCGCGTTTCTATTCACGGTATAAGTAAACATTTCCAAACTTCCAAGATTGATCCCCTTTACTATGTTGTCTGGGTTTTTTTTTAACAAACTATTTTAGTTGTCTTAACTATATTTTTCTCTCGGTGTATATTTGAGTGGCCCACTTGGTATGGAATGACCCTTATACGTATGCAGTATAAGTCTATAGCGTGGTGTACAGACGGTTCAACTGCGCTATCGTGGATGCGTGGATCAAGCCGCGTGCACGCACTTGAAGTGCAACTTGGGTCACACTCTTGCGCTCGGTGCTTCCAAGTCAAGAGAGAAAGAGACAAGCAGCGTTGTTGCTTTTGCTGCTGCAGTACGGAATTGCAACGGACATGTACATCGCGGCGATCCGAGAGCACACCGCGAAGAGACGCAATTAAGGGAGAGACGCGCCGCGCCGCGCGGCACAAGATTCTCTCTCTCTGCTCTCTTCGTTTTCTCCTGTGCTATCGGTTCTCGCGAGCACATTGTCACGCCGGTGGACGACCTTCGCATCGTCGTGAAGCAGCCGCAGCGGCCCGAGTAGAGTCAATCTCTCTCTCTCTTTTTCTCTTCAATATATAGAGCGTATACTCTGGATTCTTGAGAGAAGCCTGATTTTCTGCAGATCACTACGACTTTACCACTTGGCAACCCGAAGAATATATACTTCTGTGTCGCCAGCCGATGAATCGATTGGAATTATACAAGTTAAGAAACGAAAGTAGAACCTTGCATATTGCTTCCTCATTAATTTTACTTTTTGCAAATCCACACGGAGATAAATAATTGGTTGCCCCAACCATAACGGTAAAAAAAATAATAATTGTCAAGAAACTATAAAAAAAAAACATGCGGACATTTTTTAATAAAACATTTTTCGCGGTATTTTGGATCAACCTGACATGAAAATCTCGAAAGAAAAAAAAGTTCAGGAATGCAAAGCTTCCTAAATCGAGATACAAAAAAATAAGACACAAAAGGATAAAAAAAACTCACCGGTGTCCATGGCGACGAGGGTCAGCGTGTATTCCGCTACCATTTCTCTGTCCAGTGGCCTGAGCAAAAATATATCGCCGGTGCTGGCGTTTATACGAAATAGATCGGTGTCACCTTCCTTCAGGAAGTATCTGACCTGGTCGTTGTAAGGAGGTGTGTCTGCATCGTAAGCTTTGACCTATGTAAAATAATATACAGAATTAAGTATAAATGCAAACATGTTTACGTCCCAAACTATGTACTCTAAGGATCATTCCATACCAAGTGGGCCACCCAAATTTAGCATGGTCGCAAAAAGTGTTCATAATTTTTTCAGTAGTTCTTTAAAGTATCACGTACATCCATAAATTATTTCAGAATTTTAGCACCTATAGTTTGCCCAAAATTTAATAACGATTTTTTAATTTAATTTTTTTCAATTCACTGTATGTTTAAAATTGTATGTATAAAATTAAAATTTTTAAATGTACTTTCTTAAAAAAATTCCCACCATTTTTTGACAACATGAAATGATGATATTTTTTTTCGTTGAGACAGACCGTTCCGATTTTTTTCAAAATTTCACAGAATTTCCATTATTGTGCTTACAAACTACAGAAAAATTGGCGTGATGACAAATGAATGGCCCACTTGGTATGGAACGACCCCTATGTTAAATGGGGAATCCTCGCATATAGAAATATACTGCACGACTCACGTATCGCTGCTTTATTGGCACTATTCGAGGGACGTTTGTGCTGCACGCGTGCACCACAAGTCAACCGGTAATTGCCAATTGGCAAACGAAACGAGGGGACGAAGTTAGAGGCGTCAGACACCAGGCAACACAACCAGCGCCGTCTCAGCAACACAGCAGAAGGCTGATTGAGCCGTTATACCGTTACAGATAACCAGAGAGAGCATAAGCAGAACGCGCTCTTGGTACTTCTTAAGAAAAGGGGTATCGAGGGCTGCGCTGGTTGCTGTTCGCTGCTGTTGTTTACAATATGTGCCGGAGAGTCGTAAACCGCGTTGAGCTCGCCCGCGCTCCGATATAAACTATACGGGACAATAGTAACGCGAGTGTAAATTGTATATACGTTTTAAGTACACAACATTATATACAATCACGATAAATATAACAGCGTTCGGTTTAGAAGTCTACTGTGGTGTACGTACTAAGCTCTCTCGACGGGAACCGCAAGGCAATAATACGTTAAGGTAGTCCGGTACAGTCAATCGAGTACCAAAATGACAAAATTCTTTCAACAAATTTTCGGTGGGGACTGGTAAAAAAAAATCAGGTGAATCTGAATTAAAGAGATTAATGTATAAAAATGTAGAAGCATTAAATTACCCTTTGAAACATGTACGATAAATTTTATAAATGTTTGTTTTCGATTAAGTTGAATGTACAATAAGAAGCAAGGTACCTTAAGAGATAGAGCGCTGCGAGTGTCTTACTCGCCACGATTGCACTTGGCGAGAGATGCATATGTTGCATGCACGACTAAAACTTTCTCTCGTTGATCTCGCCATCGGCGCAGACCGCAATAGAATATAATAATGATCATTTTACTAGTATAATAGACGTTGGAGACGTCGCAGATGTTTAATATAATTGGAGATATGCGATGGCAAAATATATGTGTAATGAGGAGAAGAAATATTCGTTGGAGGGAGAGTAAAAGCGCACGACGTGAGAATATGCGCTACATAGATGATACAGCCGAGCTCGAGAGATTTGAATGCATGGCGGTGGTTCGTTTGGATTTTACTGGGGATTTGAACGCCTGCTGAGGAAGGAACGGCCGAGATCGTGTTTGAGTCTCGTGATGTTGTTATGCGCAGCTACGAGTGTGGCCTGCGGGCTACGCGGGAGCCTGACGTTCTAGTGCATAACAGCAATTATTATTACCTGAATGACGAATCCTCCTCCAGGCGGTACCATATTTTCCATAACATGAGCGAGATACGGCGAGTCGAGAAAAACGGGTGCATTATCGTTTATGTCGAGAACGGTGATGGTGACTTCCGCCGTGTCGTCGCGCGATGCCTCCCCGATTTCCTGCGCGCAATCTTCGCCTCTCACGGTCAATCGATATCGTGATTTCCGCTCAAAGTTGAGATTCTTCGCCACGCGAATCACACCGCCGTCCTCCGATATCGTGAAGTCACGATTCTCATCGCCCATTGCAATACTGTAACGCACTCGACCGTTTGCACCCTCGTCTCGATCGGTCGCGGATACCTTTAGAGAAATTCCGAAAATAATCATATTAACGATATTCCATATGTGCTGTTGAGTCATTTCATAAAAAATTTCAGAATTTTTTAAAAATGTTATAATTTCATAACAAATTCACGATTTCATAAAAATTTCACAATTTCATAAAAACTTCACAATTTCATTAAAATTTCACAATTTCATAAAAATTTCATAATTTCATAAAAAATTTCTCAATTTCATAAAAAGTTCATAATTTCATTTTAAAAAGTTCATAATTTCATTTTAAAAAGTTCATAATTTCATAAAAAGTTCATAATTTTATAAAAAATTCAGGATTTTGGAAAAAGTTCATAATTTTATAAAAAATTCAGGATTTCATAAAAAGTTCATAATTTCATAAAAAGTTCATAATTTCATAAAAAATTCAGAATTTCATAAAAATTTCACAATTTCATAAAAAGTTGATAATTTCATAAAAAGTTCTTAATTTCATAAAAAATTCAGAATTTCATAAAAAATTCAGAATTTCATAAAAATTTCACGATTTCATAAAAATTTTATAATTTCATAAAAATTTCACAATTTCATAAAAACTTCACAACTTCATAAAAAATTTCACAATACATAAAAATTTCACAATTTCGTAAAAAATTCACAATTTCGTAAAAAATTCACAATTTCATAAAAATTTCACAATTTCATAAAAATTTTATAATTTCATACAAATTTTACAATTTCATAAAAATTTCACAATTTCATAAAAAGTTCATAATTTCACAAAAATTTCACAATTTCATAAAAAGGTCATGATTTCATAAAAAGTTCATAATTTCATAAAAAATTCACCATTTCATAAAAAATTCAGTTTCATAAAAGTTTTACAATTTCATAGAATTTGTAAATATTTAACCGTTGTGTTGATTCTTGTTAAATTCAATAATGATTATCAGAACATATTAGAAAAAAAAAGTGTATATTACCTGCAAAACACTGGCGCCGATACTCGCATTTTCCGCAACCGTTGCTGAATACTGTCTTGGATCGAAGACAGGCGGATTATCGTTCTCATCGAGAACAAGAACGAGTACACCGGTGGAGGAGGACTTTGGCGGTCGCCCCCGATCTCGGGCAGTCACTCGAAGACTGTAATTCTGTCGACGTTCACGATCGAGAGCTCCGGAGACTCGTAGAAGACCGTCCACAGCTCCGAGACTGAAGGGTAGACCGTTCGAGTCCTCGAGCGAATACTCGACGTAGCCGTTTCTACCCTCGTCACGATCCACGGCTTTGATCGACATCACGACGGTGTTGGTCGGTGCGTTTTCTATCACGGAAGTCTTGTTCGGTGATATGAACTCTGGCGCGACGTCATTCACATCGAGCAGTACGATCGTCACCTGTGCATATAACCAATGGGTTGCAGTCGATTTAATAATCATAAATGTAGATAGTAGCTCACGCGTCGATCGCTTCGAGTGGCTGCGCAATATTTTATAGCTAATCTCAGCGTGTGATCTCTCGATTGAAGATCTTTTAACAGCATTCCTTTGCACTTGGATATTTCACCGAAGCGAATATTGAGGTCATTGCTCTATAAAATCTAACGCATGGCTTTCCGTGCTGGTTCTTCTGTTTTATGATATGCCATTGATATTCATCCGAAAATAATCATTTTTAAGGAAACTCGCTTCGCTCAGGCAAAAAATTTTATCCTCGGCAAAAATCACGCACTTCTCTCCCTTGTGGCATAATATACTAATTTTTTAATCTCTGACTCGTATGCATGGGTAACCCAGTTTCATTACTCCCTAACGAGAAAAACGGTTTATTTTTGCCTGGCGGGAGTAATGAAAATCGTTAAAAAAAATTACATTCTCGTTCTAAGCACGGAATGTGTTTATTTTCTACCGAAATCGGGAAATAACGTATCGTAACGTGGGTGATTTTTTTTTCAACAAACTTTTCTCTCGGCAAAAATCACGTACTTCTCTCCTGCGTGGCACAATATACTATTTCTAAAACGATCATAGCCAAAAAAAATCTGTTCCCTTAAAAAATATACTATTTTTTTAATCTCTCACTCGTACACATGGGCAACCCACTTTCATTACTCCCTAGGGAGAAAAGCGGTTTATTTTTCCTTGGCGTGAGTAATGAAAATCGTAAAAATTTTAAAAAATTGCATTCTCGTTTCACGCACTGAATGTGCTTATTTCTTACCGAAATCGAGAAGAAAACGTATCGTATGCTACACGATAACGTGATTTTCACCTTGGATGATTTTTTTTCCAATAAACTTTTATCAGAAATTCCTTGTGGCACGATATACTATTTTTAAACCGATCATAGAATCTATCGTGAATAAAATAGATCTATTCCCTTAAAAAATGCATATTATTAAAAATGGATACTGACCTGAACGGTGGAGGATAAAGGTCTTCCAGGAGGCGGCGGACTGTCAGTCGCAGTGAGAACGAGATTGTAGATTGACTTGGTCTCCCGGTCGAGATGTTTCGTTGTGTAAACGGTGCCGTTCGGTGCGACGGCAAAGTCACCGTTCTCGTCGCCGTTGGCAACGGCGTACACGACTCTCCCGTTATCGCCGGAATCGAGATCCTGGGCGGTCACGGTAAGCACCGGTGTGCCGACAGTCGCGTTCTCCAATACCTCGGCGCCGTGTGGACCCGGCTCGAATATCGGCGCGTTGTCGTTCAGGTCCACGACGTTGCAGTAAACCGTGACCGTCGTGGATAACGCTGGTACTCCACCGTCGGTTGCTTGAACCACAAGGATGTAGTGCTGGACCTACGAACGCAAAACGCGAGATTATAATACTATGCATGAGGACATTGCGGCCGTCGGTAAACCCGTTCTGCGTCTCGCCAACATTTATCGCACGCTTCGAGCGCGCTATAACCAATACGCACTGTAATTGCCGAGTTGTGCCATTCAACCAATAGCCTACGAGAATCATATTCGTACACGACGTGAGTGCAGACGTTCATATATATTTCTTATTGTTATTATATTAATATTGCTGAAGGTTGTTGTGACCTCTTGCCATGCTCTTTACGCGCAACTAATTTCTAAATTGATAACGTGTTTGTTTGTTTCTCTAGCCTCGTTTCTGTGAGGTCTTATCTACAAAAATAGGCACACCTATTATTTTCATTTTTACTCATTGTTCTAAATATTTGGTGTAAATGTGCATTATGGATTAAGTAAGATGTTTTTATTTTGAGAATACACGGAATTATAGTAGAAATAGTAGAAATTGAAGCAACTTCTGAATCCATGATATGCAAATCCGTTTTTTTTTTACAAGAGTCGTATAACCAAAAGTAACGTTACGTGCCGAGGAGACAGTGCTATTAAAAAAAAACGACTAGTCCGAAGCGCTCCAAGCTTCTTAAGGTAGTTCTGTCGTGAAGGCAATCCAAACGCATATGCATGAATTTTTGACATGTTGTAATTTAGCTATTCAGTTTTACTTACACAAAATCTTGAAGGCTTTTACCGAGTTTTTGAATGAACAATTAAAACTTGAAAATCGAAGTTTTTACACGGCGCTAACGGGAGGGCTGGAAAAATTGATCTTTAAATCGAAAATTAACATAGTTAGATCAAAGATAGAGAAAAAATAAATAGTATTACAGATTCGCAAATAATTCAGGAATTGATGGATCATGAAAAAAGGTGAAGTCTCCGGAATAATGTTTAATTGAACCAAGGTCAGAGGGCACGATGCCGGGCCAAATGACATTTCCTAACCTAATTATCGTAAAAATGAAGTCAAATCCGCACTAAACATATCAACTATTTACAAATAATCGTTTTTATTTTATTACGACAATTTCGAAGGATTTTCGATTATGTTTTATATTATTATTGCGGCAGTCAAAGTGATGCGTATGATTATTTTTTAATGTCATATAGACTCTGAGATTTATGACTCCGGCGTACCGATAGAACTACCTTAAAACAGTTCGTTTTGAGTGTCGCAATTGCGCTTGTAAATAATTTTCAAAAAAATTGATACCACTACTCTAAAGATGTAAAAAACTGATACGATTACGTTACACTGTTAAAAATATTTTGAAAATTAATATACGTATTGGAAGTTCTTTTGCAAATACGGTATATTAAATTTCATTTAATTTGTGTTGTAAAATTCCAATAATTATATTATAAACACAACTTTTATGAAGTATTTATGTATATTAATTTCACAACAATTTTTTTTGTATGTTAATTAACATTTGTATAAAAAATTGTATATTTCTACATTAAATTTACTAGAGGCGTAGCCGCAAAAAAAAACTAATTTTCATACAAAAATTTCTAACATTGATAAGTAATTTTCCAGATGGATAAAGTTCGATGGAATCGTTCATATACGTATAAAACATATAAAACATAACGCTAATGATGTAGAGATACAGCCGACGAAAATGTAGTTCTATAATTTGTAAATTTTAGATAGATCCTTCGGTGTTTGGAGTGGTTGTTGTGGCGATAAAGATCGTCGTAACTGGTGAGCGATGAAATCAAGTGGCTCGGGGGGCTCCCGGTGCCCTCTCATTAATATTCCCTCTCGCAAATGTCCGCGTCGCGCGTTACATTTTGAGCACTTCATTACTCCTCTCTCATATAATGCTCTCTTTCGTGGAGGACGGGTGAGAAAGCAGCAGAAGAAAGCGGTACCGTAGTCGGGCGCGCGACGAGAGTAATGCGCCGGTTGCTCAACCGCGCGCCCTCTACTTTAGTTCTGTTGGACTGTTGGCCCTCTCTCTCACCCTCGAGGGACGATAACGAGGATGTAGTGCTGCCAGCAGAGCCGTACCATCCACTTCCAGAGAGCACAGAGTGCGCAGAACGAGGATGTATGCGCTGGGAGTTCGCAACAATAAAACCCGTTTCTCTTTCTCGCTCACGCCACTCGGCATATTAGATCTCGATCTTTTTCCTCGGACTGGCTGGCTCACCGTCGTCCCCACACCTTTATATCCACACGGCATGTGAATATATATATATATACATATATATAGTGCAGGTAATTACTCGACTAACGACACCGTTCCATAACGCCCCGGATTCCTCCGCCTCCGGTCCTCCCGAATTTTCACATCTCCGCCGGATCTCCTGGCCTTTCATCGTCGCGCTTGTGTCCGTAGAGTCCGGTCCAATACTTATAACAATTAAAGTGAAATCTTTTCTGCGAATTAACCTAAGCTATTTGTGTGTGTTTGTACGACATTTTAAAGTCGAGAAATGCAATTTAGTGAAGCTCATTCTACAGCTTGCTTAACGCTGTCGACAGTCTTCATTTAGTGAATTATTATCTCTGTATATTATAAAAAGATCTCGTTGCCGCCGCTGCCGTTAACGTGTCAAGAATTCGGCAAAAGCACTTTTCATCAAAAGCACTTTTCATAAAAATTACTTTTTCATAAAAATTACTTTTTCATCAAAATTACTTTTTCATCGAAATTACTTTTTCATCAAAATTACTTTTTCATCAAAAATACTTTTTCATCAAAATTACTTTTTCATCAAAATTACTTTTTCATCAAAATTACTTTTCATCAAAATTACTTTTCATCAAATTTACTTTTCATCAAAATTAGTTTTCATCAAAATTACTTTTCATCAAAATTACTTTTCATCAAAATTACTTTTCATCAAAATTACTTTTCATCAAAGTTACGTTTCAGCATAATTACTTTTCATCAAAATTACGTTTCAGCATAATTACTTTTCATCAAAATTACGTTTCAGCATAATTAATTTTCATAAAAATTACGTTTCAGCATAATTACTTTTCATCAAAATTACGTTTCAGCATAATTACTTTTCAGCAAAATTACTTTTCATCAAAATTACGTTTCAGCATAATTACTTTTCAGCAAAATTACTTTTCATCAAAATTAATTTTCAGCATAATTACTTTTCAGCAAAATTATTTTTCATCAAAATTAAGTTTCAGCATAATTACTTTTCAGCAAAATTATTTTTCATCAAAATTAAGTTTCAGCATAATTACTTTTCAGCAAAATTATTTTTCAGCATAATTACTTTTCAGCTAAATTACTTTTCAGCAAAATTACTTTTCAGCGAAATGACTTTTCATAAAAATTACGTTTCAGCAAAATTACTTTTTGACACATACTTATTACCAAGCGCTATTCTGGCGAAAAATAGTTTTTCGAAGCGTCGGATTTTTTAGTTCATTATGGACCTCCCAAGCCTGGATTTTTCTGTATACATATACTTCGTGTAATTACACGACTAACGACACCGTTTCATAACGCCCCGGGTTCGTCTGTCTCGGGATCTACCGAATTTTCACATCTCCGCTGGATCTCTTAGCCTTTCATCGTCGCGCCTCGACTCCGGTTCGGTCTGATAGTTATAACAATTAAACTGAAATGTTTTCGGCGAATTAACCGGGCTATTTGTGTGTGGTGTTGTATTACATTTTAAAGTGCAGAGTGCAATTTAGCGAAGCTCATTCAACAGCTTGCTTACGTTGTAAGCAATCTCTTTTAGTGAATTATTGTGTTTAAAGACTATGCTGCAAGGTTGATAACGATACGAAAGACTCTTGGAGGGAAATAGCACATAAAATGTTCCAAGTAGCAGATGAGATAGGCTGGACTGCAATCGTGAGCCACCGGACTAACTTAGGGCCTATAGAATTCTATATATATATATACTTTACTCAAATTGGGTGCAGAACTCGAAGAAACGAGGGAGAGACGATGCTTCTGAAGCTGTATATTATTATTTTTAGTTCTGTCTGCGAGACGCTCATCCCTTAATCTTTATATGCTACGTTTCTACATCCATGGTATTTTTATATCTGCCTTCAATTGAAAATCACACTAATCGAAGCAGAGTAATTGCATCACTTATGTGCCAAAATCCAACTCAATCGGTCGATTGGGTCTTAAGGTAGTTCAGTCGTGAAGGCAATCCAAACTCATATGCATGAATTTTTGACATGTTGTAATTTAGCTATTCATTTTTACTTGCACAAAATCTTGAAGGCTTTTACCGAGTATTTGAATGAACAATTAAAACTTGAAAATCGATCTTTTTACACGGTGCTCACGGGAGGGCTGGAAAAATTGATCTTTAAATCGAAAATTAACATACTTAGATCAAAGATAGAGAAAAAATAAAAAGTACTACGGATTCGCAAATTATTCAGGAATTGATGCATCATGAAAAAAGGTGAAGTTCCCGGAATAATGTTTAATTGAACCAAGGTCAAAGTGCACGATACCGGGCCAAATGACGTTTCCTAACCTAGTTATCGTAAAAATGAAGTCAAATCCGCACTAAACATATCAACTATTTACAAATAATCGTTTTAATTTGATTACGATAATTTCGAAGGATTCTCGATTATTTTTTATATTATTATTGAGGCAGTCAAAGTGATGCGTATGATTATTTTTTAATGTCATATAGACTCTGAGATTTATGACTTCGGCGTACCGACAGAACTACCTTAAGTTATGCGAGATTAAAACATCAATTTGTTGAATTGAATATATTTCAATATTGCAATGAAGAATGTACTTCAATTAATTCAATTGAATATACTTCAATGAAGAATGTACTTCAATTAATTTAATTGAATATACTTCAATGAAGAATATACTTCAATGAAGAATATACTTCCATTAATTTAATTGAATATACTTCAATGAAGAATATACTTCCATTAATTTAATTGAATATACTTCAATGAAGAATATACTTCAATTTGCTCACCGTGATTGACTTAGATCTCTGGTTACGTTTACAAGCAATCTGCTTTAGTGAATTATCATTTTTAAAGACTACGCTGCAAGATCGATAACGAAACGAAAGACGCTTTTAGGGGGAAAAAGCATATAAGTGTTCCAAGTAGCTGAAGAGATAGACTGGACTGCAATAGCGAGCCATCGGACTAACTCGAGGCCCATAGAACTCTATATATATATACTCTACTAAAATTGGGTGCAGGACTCGAAGAAACGAGGGAGAGACGATGCTTCCGAAGCCGTATATTATTTCTTTTAGTTCTGTCTGCGAGACGCTCACCTCTCTCATCCCTCGAAATTTTCGTATGCTTCGTTCCTAGACACGCAGAAACTTTTATGTCTGCGATCGCAGGAAGCCATTGGCAAACCCAGAGCATTCCTCATCACAGACACGTAAAATATAAAGCGTAGGGTTGAATGAGACTGTGGATGTGAGAACGAACGCTGAGTTTTGCTGCTAGCATCATCGTCGTCGTCGTCGTCGTCCTCCTCGTCGTGCGTCTCGTGAAAGGGCAATAATCTTGGCGTGTATCTGGAAGGGCGTTTAGCTTGATGAAGGGTTCTATAAACGGTCCATCGTTCCTTCTCTCAAGACTCTCCCCACGATTTTCGAGACGCACCATAAGAGAGAGATGAACAATACGTTTTTGCCTCTACCACCAACAATTCTTCCGTTTTCTTCCTTCCTCGTCTTTGCAGCTTCCATCGTCTTTTTTTCTCTTCTCCCTCGTCATCCAGATTCTATACCATATATCTTAAAACCGTAGAACGTTGCAGTCTGCATTACTACTCCTTTCTCACCCGGGCTTTCCGAATCGCTAACACTTTATTTCTATGGCCTAGAAATTATATAGTTCTGCGGTTCCGAAATACTATTGTGGATCATTCACCATGAAGCGAGCAACATTTGTTTCCGAATCTTTACAAATCTTTCTCATATGTTGCCAACTTTTAATACAATTTTAAAGCATTCTCTATGAATTTTCGCAAATTATTTATTTAATTTTTCGGAGTATACTTTTTTTGAATAAATCCAACAATTTCTGAAAGACGAAATCCGATATTTCCACATTGCTAAATTTTTTACAGGTATTTCGTATACTGCCGAATATTCTGCAAAATATACGGTGTTAAAGACAAAAAAAAATTAGTTTTTTTTGTTGAAAAGGCTTTTTGAAAAACAAATAAAAAATATAACACCAATTGCAGTTCATAGAAAAATAGTTCATGGAAAAACTAAATTACTTTTCATCAAAATTTCTTTTCATCAAAATTACTTTTCATCAAAATTACTTTTCATCAAAATTACTTTTCATCAAAATTACTTTTCATCAAAATTACTTTTCAGCAAAATTACTTTTCAGCAGAATTACTTTTCAATAAAATTACTTTTTTTGAAAAACAAAACGTTTTTTTTATTCGAATTTTATTCTTTATTATTTGCGAATATTGTTAAGTAATAAATTCGAAAGAATTCGTAGAACTATGAAAAATTTGAACTGTTCGATAAAATAAAATGATTGTAGTTTGCATTACTGTTGCTTTCTTACTCGGACTTTTTGACCCGCTAACACTTTATTTCTATGGCCTAGAAATTATATAGTCCTGAGAACTTCTACGGAGAGCGCTATATTTTATAGCGAAACTGCACGCCTCTTACCTGCTCGTAGTCGAGACTCGCAGTTAGTGTGAAAACACCGGTATTTGGATTCAGCGAGAATACGTCGTTTGCCCAGTCCGATATCAGCGCGTAGCTCAGCTGACTGTTTGGGCCAATCGCGTCGGCGTCTGTGGCGATCACCTGGCCAACTCGACTTCCTCGAGGTACGTTTTCCGGTACGTCGAACGAGTATGCCATTGCTTGGAATGTTGGCGCATTGTCGTTTGTGTCTGTCACCTGAAAAAAAATAATAACCAAATTTTTTATTCCAAAACATCACTGCAAAATTCAACATTTTAGAATGTGAAATTTATGGATAGGGGCCAAAATAGCGAATGGCTATAATATCGAATTTCATAATAATGGCAGTTCTAGATTCAGACGTTCATTATTTGGAAATTCGCTTTTTTAGTCACTCACTATTTTGATCAGTCGCTATTTTTACACCCACTCAAATTTATAAATGAACATCTTAGGACAAATAAAAAGTTCGTTAGCGAAAATCGGGTGCTGCTAAAAGACACTGCACTGAAAGAAAAAAACGTACACCGAGAGAAAAGTTTTCACAGAAATCCTTGGATCGATTTTTCTTTTCATTGATTTCGAAAGAAATATTCCTTTGCTTTCAATTAAATGTTGCATTGATTGAAAGAAATGGTTTCCTTGACGCGTAAATCGCGTTGTGTAATTAGTCACAAAAAAATACATGTAACCGGTATTTTCAGGGGTAGAATATGCGACTTGAGAATGATAGTGAAGGCCAAAATTCGATATCTTGAAGAAATAAAAATTTAGGTTCTTTAGGTTGGATTTTCCGATCAAAAGTCGGATCGGCGAAGAACCGACCAAAAGTGGCTTTTTTAAAAATCATCGCAAAAAGGCATGTAACCGGTATTTTCAGGGGTAGAATATGCGACTTGAGAATGATAGTGAAGGCCAAAATTCGATATCTTGAAGAAATAAAAATTTAGGTTCTTTAGGTTGGATTTTCCGACCAAAAGTCGGATCGGCGCAGAACCGACCAAAAGTGACTTTTTTAAAAATCATCGCAAAAAGGCACGTAACCGGTATTTTCAGGGGTAGAATATGCGACTTGAGAATGATAGTGCAGGCCAAAATTCGATATCTTGAAGAAATAAAAATTTAGGTTCTTTAGGTTGGATTTTCCGACCAAAAGTCGGATCTGCGAAGAACCGACGAAAAGTGACTTTTTTAAAAATCATCGCAAAAAGGCATGTAACCGGTATTTTCAGGGGTAGAATATGCGACTTGAGAATGATAGTGAAGGCCAAAATTCGATATCTTGAAGAAATAAAAATTTAGGTTCTTTAGGTTGGATTTTCCGACCAAAAGTCGGATCGGCAAAGAACCGACCAAAAGTGACTTTTTTTAAAATCATCGCAAAAAGGCATGTAACCTGTATTTTCAGGGGTAGAATATGCGACTTAAGAATGATAGTGAAGGCCAAAATTCGATATCTTGAAGAAATAAAAATTTAGGTTCTTTAGGTTGGATTTTCCGACCAAAAGTCGGATCGGCGAAGAACCGACCAAAAGTGACTTTTTTTAAAAACATCGCAAAAAGGCATGTAACCGGTATTTTCAGGGGTAGAATATGCGACTTGAGAATGATAGTGAAGGCCAAAATTCGATATCTTGAAGAAATAAAAATTTAGGTTCTTTAGGTTGGATTTTCCGACCAAAAGTCGGATCTGCGAAGAACCGACCAAAAGTGACTTTTTTGAAAATCATCGCAAAAAGGCATGTAACCGGTATTTTCAGGGGTAGAATATGCGACTTGAGAATGATAGTGAAGGCCAAAATTCGATATCTTGAAGAAATAAAAATTTAGGTTCTTTAGGTTGGATTTTCCGACCAAAAGTCGGATCGGCGAAGAACCGACCAAAAGTGACTTTTTTTAAAATCATCGCAAAAAGGCATGTAACCGGTATTTTCAGGGGTAGAATTTGCGACTTGAGAATGATAGTGAAGGCCAAAATTCGATATCTTGAAGAAATAAAAATTTAGGTTCTTTAGGTTGGATTTTCCGACCAAAAGTCGGATCGGCGAAGAACCGACCAAAAGTGACTTTTTTAAAAATCATCGCAAAAAGGCATGTAACCCGTATTTTCAGGGGTAAAATATGCGACTTAAGAATTATAGTGAAGGCCAAAATTCGATATCTTGAAGAAATAAAAATTTAGGTTCTTTAGGTTGGATTTTCCGACCAAAAGTCGGATCGGCGAAGAACCGACCAAAAGTGACTTTTTTTTAAATCATCGCAAAAAGGGATATAACCGATATTTTCAGGGGTAGAATATGCGACTCGAGAATGATAGTGAAGGCCAAAATTCGATATCTTGAAGAAATAAAAATTTAGGTTCTTTAGGTTGGATTTTCCGACCAAAAGTCGGATCTGTGAAGAACCGACCAAAAGTGACTTTTTTTTTAATCATCGCAAAAAGGCATGTAACCGGTATTTTCAGGGGTAGAATATGCGACTTGAGAATGATAGTGAAGGCCAAAATTCGATATCTTGAAGAAATAAAAATGTAGGTTCTTTAGGTTGGATTTTCCGACCAAAAGTCGGATCTGCGAAGAACCGACCAAAAGTGACTTTTTTGAAAATCATCGCAAAAAGGCATGTAACCGGTATTTTCAGGGGTAGAATATGCGACTTGAGAATGATAGTGAAGGCCAAAATTCGATATCGTGAAGAAATAAAAATTTAGGTTCTTTAGGTTGGATTTTCCGACCAAAAGTCAGATCGGCAAAGAACCGACCAAAAGTGACTTTTTTAAAAACCATCGCAAAAAGGCACGTAACCGGTATTTTCAGGGGTAGAATATGCGACTTGAGAATGATAGTGCAGGCCAAAATTCGATATCTTGAAGAAATAAAAATTTAGGTTCTTTAGGTTGGATTTTCCGACCAAAAGTCGGATCTGCGAAGAACCGACGAAAAGTGACTTTTTTAAAAATCATCGCAAAAAGGCATGTAACCGGTATTTTCAGGGGTAGAATATGCGACTTGAGAATGATAGTGAAGGCCAAAATTCGATATCTTGAAGAAATAAAAATTTAGGTTCTTTAGGTTGGATTTTCCGACCAAAAGTCGGATCGGCAAAGAACCGACCAAAAGTGACTTTTTTTAAAATCATCGCAAAAAGGCATGTAACCTGTATTTTCAGGGGTAGAATATGCGACTTAAGAATGATAGTGAAGGCCAAAATTCGATATCTTGAAGAAATAAAAATTTAGGTTCTTTAGGTTGGATTTTCCGACCAAAAGTCGGATCGGCGAAGAACCGACCAAAAGTGACTTTTTTTAAAAACATCGCAAAAAGGCATGTAACCGGTATTTTCAGGGGTAGAATATGCGACTTGAGAATGATAGTGAAGGCCAAAATTCGATATCTTGAAGAAATAAAAATTTAGGTTCTTTAGGTTGGATTTTCCGACCAAAAGTCGGATCTGCGAAGAACCGACCAAAAGTGACTTTTTTGAAAATCATCGCAAAAAGGCATGTAACCGGTATTTTCAGGGGTAGAATATGCGACTTGAGAATGATAGTGAAGGCCAAAATTCGATATCTTGAAGAAATAAAAATTTAGGTTCTTTAGGTTGGATTTTCCGACCAAAAGTCGGATCGGCGAAGAACCGACCAAAAGTGACTTTTTTTAAAATCATCGCAAAAAGGCATGTAACCGGTATTTTCAGGGGTAGAATATGCGACTTGAGAATGATAGTGAAGGCCAAAATTCGATATCTTGAAGAAATAAAAATTTAGGTTCTTTAGGTTGGATTTTCCGACCAAAAGTCGGATCGGCGAAGAACCGACCAAAAGTGACTTTTTTAAAAATCATCGCAAAAAGGCATGTAACCCGTATTTTCAGGGGTAAAATATGCGACTTAAGAATTATAGTGAAGGCCAAAATTCGATATCTTGAAGAAATAAAAATTTAGGTTCTTTAGGTTGGATTTTCCGACCAAAAGTCGGATCGGCGAAGAACCGACCAAAAGTGACTTTTTTTTAAATCATCGCAAAAAGGGATATAACCGATATTTTCAGGGGTAGAATATGCGACTCGAGAATGATAGTGAAGGCCAAAATTCGATATCTTGAAGAAATAAAAATTTAGGTTCTTTAGGTTGGATTTTCCGACCAAAAGTCGGATCTGTGAAGAACCGACCAAAAGTGACTTTTTTTTTAATCATCGCAAAAAGGCATGTAACCGGTATTTTCAGGGGTAGAATATGCGACTTGAGAATGATAGTGAAGGCCAAAATTCGATATCTTGAAGAAATAAAAATGTAGGTTCTTTAGGTTGGATTTTCCGACCAAAAGTCGGATCTGCGAAGAACCGACCAAAAGTGACTTTTTTGAAAATCATCGCAAAAAGGCATGTAACCGGTATTTTCAGGGGTAGAATATGCGACTTGAGAATGATAGTGAAGGCCAAAATTCGATATCGTGAAGAAATAAAAATTTAGGTTCTTTAGGTTGGATTTTCCGACCAAAAGTCAGATCGGCAAAGAACCGACCAAAAGTGACTTTTTTAAAAACCATCGCAAAAAGGCATGTAACCGGTATTTTCAGGGGTAGAATATGCGACTTGAGAATGATAGTGAAGGCCAAAATTCGATATCTTGAAGAGATAAAAATTTAGGTTCTTTAGGTTGGATTTTCCGACCAAAAGTCAGATCGGTAAAGAACCGACCAAAAGTGACTTTTTTTAAAATCATCGCAAAAAGGCATGTAACCGGTATTTTCAGGGGTAGAATATGCGACTTGAGAATGACAGTGAAGGCCTAAATTCGATATCTTAAAGAAATAAAAATTTAGGTTCTTTAGGTTGGATTTTCCGACCAAAAGTCGGATCGGCGAAGAACCAACCAAAAGTGACTTTTTTTAAAATCATCGCAAAAAGGCATGTAACCGGTATTTTCAGGGGTAGAATATGCGACTTGAGAATGATAGTGAAGGCCAAAATTCGATATCGTGAAGAAATAAAAATTTAGGTTCTTTAGGTTGGATTTTCCGACCAAAAGTCAGATCGGCAAAGAACCGACCAAAAGTGACTTTTTTAAAAACCATCGCAAAAAGGCATGTAACCGGTATTTTCAGGGGTAGAATATGCGACTTGAGAATGATAGTGAAGGCCAAAATTCGATATCTTGAAGAAATAAAAATTTAGGTTCTTTAGGTTGGATTTTCCGACCAAAAGTCGGATCGGCGAAGAACCGACCAAAAGTGACTTTTTTAAAAACCATCGCAAAAAGGCATGTAACCGGTATTTTCAGGGGTAGAATATGCGACTTGAGAATGATAGTGAAGGCCAAAATTCGATATCTTGAAGAGATAAAAATTTAGGTTCTTTAGGTTGGATTTTCCGACCAAAAGTCAGATCGGTAAAGAACCGACCAAAAGTGACTTTTTTTAAAATCATCGCAAAAAGGCATGTAACCGGTATTTTCAGGGGTAGAATATGCGACTTGAGAATGACAGTGAAGGCCTAAATTCGATATCTTAAAGAAATAAAAATTTAGGTTCTTTAGGTTGGATTTTCCGACCAAAAGTCGGATCGGCGAAGAACCAACCAAAAGTGACTTTTTTTAAAATCATCGCAAAAAGGCATGTAACCGGTATTTTCAGGGGTAGAATATGCGACTTGAGAATGATAGTGAAGGCCAAAATTCGATATCTTGAAGAAATAAAAATTTAGGTTCTTTAGGTTGGATTTTCCGACCAAAAGTCGGATCGGCGAAGAACCGACCAAAAGTGACTTTTTTAAAAACCATCGCAAAAAGGCATGTAACCGGTATTTTCAGGGGTAGAATATGCGACTTGAGAATGATAGTGAAGGCCAAAATTCGATATCTTGAAGAAATAAAAATTTAGGTTCTTTAGGTTGGATTTTCCGACCAAAAGTCGGATCGGCGAAGAACCGACCAAAAGTGACTTTTTTTAAAAACCATCGCAAAAAGGCATGTAACCGGTATTTTCAGGGGTAGAATATGCGACTTGAGAATGATAGTGAAGGCCAAAATTCGATATCTTGAAGAGATAAAAATTTAGGTTCTTTAGGTTGGATTTTCCGACCAAAAGTCGGATCGGCGAAGAACCAACCAAAAGTGACTTTTTTTAAAATCATCGCAAAAAGGCATGTAACCGGTATTTTCAGGGGTAGAATATGCGACTTGAGAATGATAGTGAAGGCCAAAATTCGATATCTTGAAGAAATAAAAATTTAGGTTCTTTAGGTTGGATTTTCCGACCAAAAGTCGGATCTGTGAAGAATCGACCAAAAGTGACTTTTTTTTTAAATAATCGCAAAAAGGCATGTAACCGGTATTTTCAGGGGTAGAATATGCGACTTGAGAATGATAGTGAAGGCCAAAATTCGATATCTTGAAGAAATAAAAATTTAGATTCTTTAGGTTGGATTTTCCGACCAAAAGTCGGACCTGCGCAGAACCGACCAAAAGTGACTTTTTCAAAATCACTAGGCTAATCACACGCTCTGGCGCGCGTGCCTGAAAAGCTTTTGCGCTGCTGTATCCTTACAAAACTTTAAAAACTTAAAAGTTGCGCTGCAGCGCCCGTCCTCTTATGTCAAATTTGACACCAAACGGAACCAACCAATCACAGGACGAATAAAGCGATGACAATGCTTTCCGTTACTCATGAACTTTTTAAAGGAGGATTTCTATAACCTTTCCACATCTAGTATGGCAATCAATTGTCAATAAAGTGTCTATAAACAAGTATGAAATTAGTGTGAAACTTGACTCAGGTTATCAGGTAAAAAAATAATTGCCTGGCAATGGCTGGGATTCGGTCTAATAGGTTGTATAAAAATTCCAGTCTCCTGCGAAAGCGTCCCAACTTTTCTCCCGGAATATATATCGAAGGGCATTTGGCAATTTTTGCGGATGGGGATCGTCGAGTATTCCGCGTGTTTGGTGCGAGGAGGATCCGGTGGTCTTGTGAGCGGCGCGGATAGTCGACTCGATCGTGGAAGGAAACCGAGGAGAGTAGAAGGTTGTTGAAAAAGGAGCTCGCGAAAGCGGCGAGATCGACGATGAGAAGGAGCCCAGAGGTTTTGCAAAAACTAGCACAGAGCCTGGACAGATGAAGGGTGGACTCGTGAGAGGCAAAGAGGCGAGGGGAGAAACGACCAAACGCGCGATCAAGAAGAAGAAGAAGACGATGAAGAAGAAGAAGGTGGTTCGCGTAACGGAGACAGTTTGTTGCCGAAGAGATGAAACTGACTGAGATGAAATGAGTGACAGAGACTTAGTGAGGGTACGAAGGGGAGGGGGAGGGGATGATGGCCAAGAGAAACTCGCCAAAGATGAGAGAATGAGAGTGATAGAGACCGCTGTAGGAATGGAGATGATGATGAAGAAAGGGAAAAGAGAGAAAGGAAAGATTCCGCAACTGTCGGCGCGCGCGATTCCTGGTCCTCTTTTACAGGCCCAACGAGCAAACTATGATCGAGCTGGCATTCCTTTTGCCTTTAAAAGACCCGAAGATCCTTTCTCTCTCTCTCTCTCTTTCGCTCTTTCTCATTCTCATTTCACCTCACCTCGCGTCTTTCATTCTTTCTTTGAGTGCGCGCTCGTGCACACGCAGTTTGTTGCAAGTCCGCGAGGATCGGCACGGAGAGAGACTTGGACAATGCTTGGCATCGCCGCCAGCATCGAGACAGAGAGACACAACGATGCAGCGCGTGTGGACCTTAAAAGAATTCCAGCCATTAAACGTCATAAAGAAAATTTTTGTGATTGCGAGTGGAGTCGTCGTTGTCGTTGTCGTCGTCGTCGTCGTCGTTGTAGTTTCTCTCTCTTGATCTCTCGTCTTGTTCGCGTCGTGAACCGCAGGCGGCTCGCCAACTTTTCTCCTGGAGAGAACGAAGGGTCTCACATATTTTCTCTCTCTATCACTCTCTCATTCTCTATACTCTCGCATCATCCTCGTTAAACGTCCGTCAGCTTTGCCTTTTTACTGTCGAATTGTTACCCGATACTCGTAATGAATTATAATGTCGGATATACCGCTTATATATATAAACGTTTGTTGTTGAGGGTTGGAGCGTTTCTCGTACAGTTTTCTCTCGTGGTGCTTCGGACTAGCCGCAGTTGGCTTTAGATTCGAGACGAGAGTGACAGAGAGTTTAATCCCCGCGAGAGCAAAGCCTCGAGGACTGTCGAGACCAACGAAGACGACCGGAGACTCGACGGGCGATCAATCATTTTAGGCATTAATAAATTCGCGCAAGTATAAATGAATATATTGTATAATATAATCGAGATATCGAGTCGCCGTTGGCTGCTTTTATATCCGTCCCTAGTGGCTAAAGCGAGATATGGGTGGACAAATAATCTTCGAAGATCTCTTTCTCTCTATCTCTTTCATCGAGCGTAAACGGAACGAAAAAAGTACAACAAAAAAAATAATTGCTCGAATAGGATCCAAACGATACAATTTTTTTGGGATAATGAAATAAATCAGTTAGTTAAGTGCGAAAAATCAGTTGGATGGGCCAGCAAATTAATTGATTGGAAACTAACGAATTAGGTATAATATAATTTTAATATGGAAGTGCGACGTAAAATTAATATAGAATAATTTACTTCATACTGTAAAAAAATGTACTTGAAATTTAATGTACTTTTGCTGGAAGTTTTTATACATAAATGGTACAGCAATATATGGTACAGCAAATTCAATAATTTACTTTAATTTAAGGTAGTTCTGTCGCTTCACGCTCACTTCGCATAAGTTTCCGAAAAATGAGAGCGAATTGCAAACACTTCTCGATGATATAAAAATCTGAAAAAAATCATGCATATTTAAGATACTTAAGACATTATTTCGACATAATAATAATTCCAAAATGTTATTAACAAATTGATAAAAAATAAAAATGTTCAACAAATCTTCCGACAACCTAATTTTTTTGTTTCGATGAAAATGATTCGTTCATTTTTCTGAATACGTATGAATTTTTTCAAATTTTTTTCTTTGCTTTAAATTTTGTGATTTTTTCCATGTAAAAAATCGAAAAATTCAAAGCAAAGAAAAAAATTTGAAAAAATTCATACGTACTCAGAAAAATGAACAAATCATTTTCACCGAATCAAAAAAATTAAGTTGTCGGAAAATTTGTTAAACAATTTTATTTTTCATCAATTTGTTAATAACATTTTGGAATTATTATTATGCCGAATTAATGTCTTCAGCATCTTTAATATGCATGATTTTTTACAGATTTTTATATCATCGAGAAGTGTTGGCAATTCGCTCTCATTTTTCGGAAACTTATGCGAAGTGAGCGTGAAGCGACAGAACTACCTTAACAGTAAAAGTATTTGAATTTTAATAATTTGCTTTAATTTTACTGGAAAAGTGCATGAATTTTATACCATAATTGTATATTAAATTTCGGTGATATGTTTATGCATAAAAACTTCCAGTTTTTTGTAATAGCATCACTTTAACACATTTTGTTATGATTTAATGGAAAATTGAAGTTTTTCGATTTTTTGACGCTGCTAAATGAAGCTGGTTCTCCCTTAAGACTATTGAAGCAATTCACCGCGATGCTACTCGTTGCGAGAGTAGCTGAACTGCGCTTGCGCTTTGCAGCAAGAGAAACTGCATCGTGCAATTAGAGGAATTCGTATATGGCGAGGATAGAGCAAGAGACGGGGAAGCTGATGTACAGGTACATAAAAGACAAAAGGGTTGATTGTTCGAGCTGTACTGGCGTTTCTACCGACTGAACGGAGTGGTTCTTCGCGTCGTGCCTCCAGCAAAACTTTGCCAAGATCGAAGAGGAGAGTCTGAAGCAGAGAGGACTTGAACGAGAGGGAATAGGTATATTGCGGTGTGGCGCGGGGGTCAGTCGACCCACGCGTCGAGCGCTAGGGACCTCCGAGGCCAGGAAAGGTCACTGCGAATCCTGTGGACCGCGCACTTCCTGCTCGATCCTAGCGCTCACGGGCTCTGTGTGTGCTCTCGCGCTCCGCGCTCGCTGAGAGCTATCGTTTGCGCTATTGCTCGCCGTGTTTCGCCGCGGCGTTTCGTGCTCGGTGCCGTAAGACTCTAAGCGCGCGCACTCGATTGTACGTCCACCCGACGGGAGTGACCAGCATCATTGCTCAGCAATAATTTCTCGAGATAAAAATTCACTATTCGAAATAGGAGAGACCGGGGCTAGTTGACAATTGCAATTCAAAATGCTATAAATTCGACATTTTTTGAGTGACAGTTTTGAGAGGTAGGGTGAATGCACCAGTAATTGAACAGTCACGAGTGAATGAACAACCGCTTTTTGAGAAGTCATGAGAATTTCTGCCGACTTGGCTGAACCTTAGATTTTTCATTTTTCTATTTTTTAGCTATCTACAGTGATTATTTTGTCGCAGACGCCTGTTTTCGACTAAAAGTGTAGGTTAGATTGGCCCGTTCATTTATTGGTGTTTTTGGATTTTTCTCTTTCCGTATTTATTTTTATATACTTTGCGATGAAAATTTGATATTTTTTTAGTTCCATTACAAATTTGACATTCTGGTCATTCGTTAAAATTTTTACAGACAGTTTGGAAATATTATATTTTATAGAAACCCATGATAACCAAACCGTTCTGCTTAACCGTTCATTTACTGGTGACTCTACCCTACCCGTAAAAAAAGGCTGCAATGTGCAACATTGCACTTTGCATCCTTTTTTGTTTTGTTTAAAATCAAGAAAAATCTTCAAGAAAAAGAAATTTAGGTTTTTTTTAAATCATGGTAAAAAGACTTGTAACTGGTATTTTTTGTGGTAGAATATGCGATTCAAGAACGATAGTGAAGGCCAAAATTCGATATCTGGAAGAAAGAAATTTAGGTTCGATTTTCCAACTGGAAGTCGGATCTGTGAATTCTGGAATCAGAAATGGGAAAGAGCCACTTTTTCAAAAACATGGTAAAAAGATTTATAACCGGTATTTTCTGAGGTAGGATATGCGACTTTAGAACGATAGTAAAGGCCAAAATTCGATATTTTAAAGAAAATAAATTCAACTTAAATTTTCCGACCGGAAGTCGGATCTGTGAATTCTGGAATCAGAAACGGACAAAAGTCACTTTTCTTAAAATCATGATAAAAAGACTTGTTACCGGTATTTTCTGAGGGCTTGAGAACGGCGGTAAAGACCAAAATTCAATATATTTAAAAAAAAAAAAATTAGGTTGAATTTTCTGGCCATAAGTCAGATCTGTGAATTCTGGAATCAGAAATGGAAAAAAGTAACTTTTTTAAAGATCATGATAGAAAGACTTGTAATCGGAATTTTTTGTGGTTGAATATGTGACTTGAGAACAATAGTAAAAACCAAAATTAGATGTCTTAAAGAAAAAAAATTTAGCTTGGATTTTCCGACCGAAAGTCGGATCTGTAAATTCTGGAATCAGAAATGGACAAAAGGCACTTTTCTTAAAATCATGATAAAAAGACTTGTAACCGGTATTTTCTGAGGGCTTGAGAACGGCGGTAAAGACCAAAATGCAATATATTAAAAAAAATAAAAATTAGGTCGGCTTTTCTGGCCATAAGTCAGATCTGTGAATTCTGGATCAGAAATGGAAAAAAGTAACTTTTTTTTAACATCATGATAGAAAGACTTGTAATCGGAATTTTTGGTGGTAGTATATGCGACTTGAGAACAATAGTGGAGGCCAAAATTTGATATATATCAAACAAAAAAAAATGTTACCATTCTGACTATTCTGACATGAAAATGTCGAAAAAAAAAGTCTCGTGAATATATGAAGAGGCAAAATGAAAAGCGAAATCTGAGTCTACTAGCCCCGGTTTAGCCTATAGCGAGAGCCGTCGCGGCGCGAACCTAGGATCGATCTCCTCCACCTTGCCGATAGCTCGCTATCGTCGGATTTACCGTTCTCTCGCGCGTGAACGAATACTATAATGAGTGGCTTTGGCTCTGCCGAGCGCGAGAACTGCGATTCAGCTGGGTATTTAGTTGGAAGTAAAGCTCTGTAGCTTGCTGGCCGTGTCTCTCGTTCGCAATGCTTGCTACCTTCTTCTTTTCTCTTTCTTGCCGCGCATCCACTCTTCGTGTCCAACCAAAGAGAGATAATAATTCGCCGGGAGAAGAGGACACTGAAAGTGCATTCCTAGGCGCAGGATAGCGCATCGTCGATATCTCTCGGAAGTTATGAAATAAAAACTCGGCTATTTAGGCTCTCTCTGAGATTATAGCAGTGTATCCTTATAATGACGCTCTTCCGCGAGCGTTCGTTGCTTCAAGCTTATGCCCACTTTGAGGTATGAAATTGCGAGGAAAAATAATATCTGGGATATATTTCATTTCTTTCATGGAAAACTATACAGAATTTTGGCAGGGTTAGTGATATTCATCAACGAAAATATCTCACTTGACTCATGGTATTATTTTTTGCAACATATACTTTTCACCGGCGGCCTAAATAATTTTTTATAAAACGTCTGAGAATTTATAAAAATCCATTTATTTAATTTACTTCAAGAATTTATAAAAACTCATGCCTGAAAATTCCATCCTGTACTCGCGTAACATAAAAATAAAAGCTTTGTGAGACAATATGACAGCGATTAAAAAAGATGGTATATTTACCTGGATTATCAAGTTTATGTCCGTGTGCTGAAGACCGTCGTCAGCTCGTACACGTAGTACGTATTTCTCTCGGGTTTCTCTGTCGAGTGTTTCCGCCAGTCTCAATTGTCCGGTCGATGGATCGAGTTTGAAGTGATTTACGATTCCATCGTAGTTGCCCGAATTCTCGTTGGCAGTGAGATCGTTACCGCCGGTCGGTGTGTCAACGAGACTGTAACGGAGAGTTCCAATGGTGTCCGGATCGAAAGCTTTTAGTACTGTGACGACTGTGTTGGGTGGAGCTTCCTCGGAGACCTCGTATCGCCAAGGACCTACTCCCCACGATGGTGCCACATCGTTTTTGTCCAGAACCGTTACGCGAACCTGTAATCAAATTTAACGTGTGCTTTTTATACTTTACGACGTAATCCGAAAATGAATTAAGTACGGGTTGCGCTGATGCGCTTGGGAGTATATTGCCAGCGCAGCGCGCAGCGTGTGCGCGCTCGAGGGACCGAAGGGCTTGGGGCCCCCTTAAAGTGCATCCTGCTGCGGATTCTTCGAGCTACGTTGAATAACAGGAGGAGAAACGAGAATCTCCAGGGATGAGCGAAAGACGAAGAGCGGAGAGTATAGACTCCCGCACGATGAGCGAGCGCCTCGGAGAATTGAGAACGCGGGAGCACCACGACCACCGCCATCACCATCACCACCAGGGTGCGCGCTCTCCACAGCAGCCCATCGGTATCAGCACTTATCTCCATCTCTTTTTCTCCTCTGTTATATAGCTATATCCCTCCCCCCTCTATATTTCCTTCTTATATACTCGGAGAGTTGCACGCGACCGGCGCTGCTACCGTGCAACGCTCGTAATGCCCACGTAGTAAGATGCCCCTTTCGATTAAAATCTGCTTTCGGGGTGTGAATATTCGCGCCGAAAACCACCGAAGCTCAATGAAAATTTCATAAATAAGGCCTTCCATAACAGTTTAGCTAGTAAAGAAAAAATTTGCTTTTAAGGGGATGCTGAAGTAAATTCTTTTTACCGACTTTGATCGGTAAAAATAGGCGATTTCGTAGTATACACGATTCATCGAAAATATGCTACAAATATACGTCAAATTTTGCAGGGATCCTCTTCTAAAAAGTTCATGAGTAACGGAAAGCATTGTCATCGTTATTGGTTGCTAGGAAAGTTCGTGGTAAACAAGTTCAGTTTGGTGTCAAATTTGACATAAGAGGACGAGCGCCGCAGCGCCCGTAACCTTTTAAAGTTTTATAAGAGCGCAGCAGCGCAAAAGTTTTTCAGGCACGCGCGCCACCGCGTGTGATTAGCCTAGTGTAGTAAAAACATTCATGCTTGGGTGTCCGGTCGAATTACTGCTCAAAACATACAAGAAATGTAAGAAATTGTATATTACTGAACCTCTCAAAAACCAATATGGCCGCTTGAAATGTCATCAGGTCCTTTGAGATAAGATATAAACGTTTCTGGAACTCAGATGTGTTAAATCAGACTGGACACCCATTCTTTGATTATTCCTGAACCTTTCAAAACCGTCGGAATGTCGATTACACAAACCAAATTCACGAATAGTGTATACTACGATTGCAAAGACTGTTTGATTTTCGCACAGGCTCAGAGCTGGTAAAGAGCATGAATATAGTTCCGTCATTAGGAGACAGGTGGCGCTGACCTAGTCTGTTTACTTTTGGCAAAAGCTCCGAGCCTCTGCAATGCCACCGTAATATACACTATATATGGATTTGGCTTGTGTAGTTAACATTCTAATGGTTTTGGAATATTCAGAAATCATCACAAAATTTACGTCCGGTCTGATTTTACATATCTAATTTCTAGAAACAATTATATCTTACAGCAAAGATCTGTCGACATATGGTGTGCGGCCATTTTGCTTTTCGGGAGTTTCGGTATCTTTTGTCAAAAGTAAACAGATTACGTCGGCGCCACCTGTGTCCTAATCGGGAAACTTACCGACCAAAGTCGGTATCAAAATCTACTCCAGCATCCTCTTAATGATTTCTAAAAATTCGGGGATACAATTCCAATAAGAACACCAAGTGTGTAATTGAAAAAAAAATTGAAATCACTGAAATAGGGATATCTCAGGAACGGGAAATTTTTTGTATGGTTTATAAGAAGAAATTTTATTCAGATTTAATTGATTGGTACACTCAAGAATATCCGATTTTCGTCTAATTCGCTTTTATGAATTTTTTAGTTTCCTGACATGAATATGTCAAATTTATTTTTAACTAAAAGCCCTCTACGAGGAGTGAAAGAATGTCGAACAAGCCGTTTTGTCTCGAACAATAGGATAGAGTGTAAGTGGCAGTTGATGCGATTCGATTCAATGTCGCTTTCTCTCACATCGCGATGCAGTTACTACACGATGTTCAAGGTGACGCGGCTAACGAATACGCAATTGGATTTTCCTGTGGGACGCGCGGGCGCGCAGATATCTCACAGAGGCGTCCGAGGGTTCGCCACGGAATAAAAGAAGAACACACGGGGATAAGAGACGTTGGTAGATCGCGAGTGCGGATAGCTAAGTTCTGCTCTGTCAAGTACTGAAAGCTCGCTTCGGCTTTTTTACTCGTCCTTTTTCTCGCTCTATGCGCAAACTGACGTAGAGAGAAGGCGCGAGGCGCGATTCTCCTCACGTAAATTCTATCCCGAGAACACGATACGTGGGACTTCCGAACTCGCAAAGTAACCATCGGTATCGCGAGAGGAGCCGCAGTACAGGAGACCGGGGCTAGTTGGGACACGGAGCAAAAGTTAAAACACTCGCTTTAAAATTCTGATATTTTATCAAAAATTTTATGACTCCAAGGGATTAAACTCCTTCATCGAAACTACAAATTCAATTGGATATTCGGATGAATTTTATCGAATTTCAAATAATTATATTGAAAAAAAAAAACGAATTTGGAAACCCGTTAGAATTTACAAAATCGTTTTTAAAAAAAGGTTTCAGAACGTTGGGTGTAACGTTTCCACTTAAACCAACATTTAAAAAAAATCCAAAGTCATAAGTGTTTCAACTAGCCCCGGGGACTTCCCTAGTAGTAGTAGCAGCAGCATAGCGATCGTACCTGTCGTCTCGACGATTCCTCCGTAGAATACGAGATTCTCCGAGTGCCTTTATTTTGATTTTTGTTTTATTATTCAGTAGTAGTAGTTCGATGCTCATTGATTCGTAAAATGGACGAGCAAGGCCGTGCGTAGAGGTTCCACATGGAATGGGCTGGCGGAACGCGCAACGAGGGTGCAATACGTAGCACAATATAATTTCTCGGTCTCTCGCGCGACTGGGGCGCCCGGTAACATATCGTTTCGCGAATCTCGAATAAATTTTCCCCCGTACGCGCCGCGCTCGCGCGGCACACACCACAAGTGAGAGAGGAGTGAGGCTTTAAGATAAAGCGTCGAGATACGAAGCTCACGGGAGTCGGAGGAGTTGCGGGGGCATCTCGTTATTTCGTTGGCCCTGCGTTCGTCGTCGTCGTCGTCGTCGTATCGTAGGAAGGTAAAAGCGAGCGAGCGAGAGAGAGAGAGAGAGAGAGAGAGAAGAGAGTATGAGCGCCGCCTGGTAATGGAACGAGAAATCATCGGAATCGGGCTCGCGTGTCTCGGTAATCGCGTTCGTCCCTCGTCGGTAATTATATTAACGTTATGTACCATCTTCACGGTGTATATACCGCATATACATACCGAGGAATAAATAAAATGAGATCCACACTCGTTAATCGATTGCACTTTCTCGGGACATTTAATAAAAAATTTAATATACCGCTTTAGGGTGTCGGTATTTGCTCGTGGGATATTTTAAGGTTACGGTAGTTATTTTTTCATATTTATCAACAGAACGTCAACTATTAAATTAGTGTATTAAATTTGATATGCAAGTGAGATCAATAAATGACAGTTATTTCTACTAAATCCTACGAAAATAAGAAAATTCAATATAACAATGTGTAACGTTACTACACTTATGTATTAAATTTAATATATCAGCTGTTGAACAAAATTTTCAGTCATGAAAATTTGCAAAAAAAATTTAACAAACCGCAACATCGAGAAAAAATGGAATGAAAAAAATGAGATACGTGTATGCATTAAACGTTTAATAAAATATGCAATACATCGCTTTAGGGTGTCAAATAGTTATTGTGAGATATTTTAAGTGGGGTAGCCGTTTTTGGGTCTTTTAAAAATGAGTGGCTGCTAGGTAGACCCAACAAAACCCTATATAGAAAATAGAATAGACTAGACGACGAAATGAAATAGAAGAAATAAAATAAATATAAGAAAAAACAGTAGAGAAACAGTTCGAACTGCAGTGAAAAAGAGCGAGAGAGGGACAAGTGTCCGAGACGCATCTGTGGCTGAGCCTCGGGGCCTATGCTACCCTTCCAGGAACTCCGGTAAGTTACGAACAACCTCCAGGCACCTGTTGCTTCCTCGGCAAAAGCACGAGGAACCTCTCGAGAAGATCCTCGAGCACTGGCATTGTATTGGTGTGTAGAAATGAATAGTATATACATTTGAGTGAGTTGCTGCTGTTGGTGCTATTGCTCCTGCTGCTGTTGCTGTTGCTAGCATGGAAGAGAGAAGGCAAGGACCCTGTGGATGCTGCCGAGCGGCTCTCGTAGGAACGCCCAATGATTGATCGAGGCTTAGTCAGAGGCAGTTCGGGCTCTCGAAGTGAGAAAGAGAACGAGAAACCCGCACAGGTTTCTATAGAAAACCGACTGAGTGGGTGCGACCGAAATATTTTTTCTCTCTCCATCCTTCTTGGTCTTTCGACCCTTATCTCTCGATGATCAAACGAAATATTATTACAACGTCAGGCATTCGACCGAAGGTTCAACGAATTGTCGCCCTTCTCCCTTGTTCCATATAACACACCAATGAAAAAAAAAAACGTATTTAGTGGTGGAAAAGGAAACTTTAATTTCTCGTCGTATTTATATTTAAGCTACAGCTTTGACGTCATTTGAAAAAAAAACGTGCCTCATGGTTTCCCATACATACCATGGTCAATTATAGCATTTAGAAAGTTCAAAAAATACTTTCATGTTTTGGGCATATGATATATGCTGAACCCAAATAAAAGAAGGAATTTCGCAAAAGGCTAATTAAATTTCGTTTGATAGACCATTAGTCAATTGAATTATTTTTAGTCAGAGTATCTCTCGAGAGCGGGCGGACGCGCGCGACCGGCGTTCACGATGGGGACCATGACGACGACGAGGACGACGAGGACGACGACGAGATGGAACCGCGATACTTTTCAGTTTCATTTTCGTATACATAATTGAACATAATTTATACGACGCGAGTTGCGAGGCGATTGGGATCTTTGATATTTCGAACGAGCATCGCGAGTTCTTTCTCCCTCTTCTTTCTCCTCGCCCCTCTGATCGCCCCCTTCCCACCCCTCTCACTCTCATCGATATTTGATTCTCGTTAATGATTCGATCTCCCAATGTATAAAACCAACACACATTGCGCACGATACGAATATACAGCGTTCGGAAGATGAAGAAGAAGATGATGATGAAGAGGAGAAGGAGGAAGAAGAAGCCAAAGCAGAAGAGGAGACATAGACGGAGATAGGAAGAGGCTTATATACCGAGTGGCTATAAGGAGATGAGGCGCGCGCACTGCCTACTCGCGTCGTTGAACGAGAGAAAACCGGTTGGTCCGTGCCGTAGTGGTCCCTACTGCTTTGCTCGAGTACTACGTACTCTTCTACACGTTGCGATGCACTGGTAGTAGTAGCCGCGAAGCAAAGCAAGGCAAAGCAAAGCAAAGAGTATACACATCCAACATCAACATCACACAGCAGCAGCAGCAGCAACAGCAGCACGTTGAAAGATCTTCGGAATCGCCTCTCGACGGTTCTGACTGTGCGAGGTAGTAGATTGCGGAAGTTCGATACTCGCAGTGTGCTCCGCGCCGAGTGAAGATGAAGTGCGAAAAGGAATGAGCAAATAGAGGAGAAGACTTGAGGAATAAAATAAACGGGTATGGATGTAGACAAATTTTGATCGAGCTTCTTTATATTATCCAATGTCCCAGAATTTATGAAATATACACTAAAACAAACATATTATTCAATACAGCAAATATTTAACTTGATTTAAGTAAATCAATTTTTTTAACGTATTCAAATGATGAACGTATTTGAATCAATAAATGTATATTTAGTTCGTTGATTTAAAGAATGAAAATCTTTGTTTTTTCAGTCATCAAAATATTTCATCCTTTTGACTAAATATTTTGTTGCTTTGCTCGAGTACTACAAGTTGTGATGCAAGGCAAAGCAAAGCAAAGAAGTATACACATTCAACATCAACATCAGACAGCAGCACGTTTAAAGATCTTCGGAATTGCCTCTCGACGGTTCTCTGACTGTGCGAGGTAGTAGATTGCGGAAGTTCGATACTCGCAGTGTGCCCCACGTCGAGTGAAGATGGAGTGTACGAAAAGGAATAAGCAAATAGAGGAGAAGACTTGAGAAATAAAATAAACATGTATGACGTGGACAAATTTTGATCAAGTTGCTCGATCGGATTTCCTTATATTATCCAATATCCCAGAATTTATGAAAGCCGACTACTAGTCGGCTACTGCGGTTGCGCGAGTCACAGTCGACAAACGAGATCCCATAAATTATGCAGCTACGCGCATTCTCGCGCTGCACAACGCGAGAGAGTGTGCAGCTCCTGCGAAGACCGGGAATCGGGTAATTCCGGTTTACCTGGTCAGTCCCAAGGAATTTCCGGTTTGTAGGCCAACTGGTGTAGCAATCTCGTTACCTCTTAGTTCTCTTTTCGATTAGCAAGAGTAACTAGGCCTATATATACGCAATATTGCCATCTTCCAGTGTCGTTTCAAACTTTTTTAAGTATACATAATTTTTGGACCTTTTGAAAACAAAAATATAAAAATATATTTCCAATAAAAATCTCAGTGTTTTAAATGGTTATTTTATCATATTAAATATAGAATAGCAAAAATACAGAGCCTTCAATCTCATTGTAAAACGTCACTTAGTCCTAAGAACAATTAATTAATAAATTTACATACACGCAGTCAATTCTATTCATTGATAGCTATTCCACGATTGGTTCTCATTAGTCAAGCGCTTAAATGCAATTCGGACATGACAAAGTCCTTCTCGCTGCATCTCTCTAATTTGTACAAGAAGTGGTAAATATGAAGAAGAAGATGCAGAGATCGAGGGAGAGAGAGAGAATTGAAGCGGGAGAAGTGCAATACACGGTTGAGCCGTAGTATATCCGCGTAATTCCGGTTTCCACGGCGGCGTTTCATCATCGCGGCTGATTTGCGGCCCGGCACATCGGGGTGGGCATATTAACGGTGGTTGCACGTCCGAGCTGAATTAACGTCCGTTAAGCGTAGGAGCACCAGCAAAAGCGAAGAAGCGCACCAACATAATGTGTGTATCGCTGTGTCTGTGTGTTGACTTCCTCTCTCGCTCTTTACTCTCCGCCCTTTTCGCCTCTTACTCTTCGTACCTTTCTTCCTTCGCCTCTTTCTCGTGGTACATCCTTCCACCGGTTAGTACACACTGTACTATAATGCTCGCGCGCTGCTGGAAGTGTGTGCAGCTACTTTATATCGAAGGATACACACGCGCCTCGAATTTATACTCCACTACTGTGCAACATTCTCCGGTGTTGTAAATATGTTAAGACGAGCTTACCGCACAGTGGATCGTACGCGGCGTGTCTCTGCACGCCTGTGTATAACCGAGAATAGTACAGCGCACTAAAAGCTAGGATAGTTACTATCAAACTATCACTTAGTATCGAGCTATCAAGCTGTCGAGCTCTCCCTGGGTTATAGAACAAGTTTGCGACTACCTCTCTCCTCTATAGTACAATCAATGGATTCTAAATCCCCGTAAGAGCTTCAATAGCTTCCGAGCTGCAGAGTATATATTGTGATCAGTAAATCCCGGCTCAAGGTAGTGTTTTTGTTTATAAATTTCAATGGGTTCACATATATTGCTTTCTTAGAGAGAAAGAAAAATACGACAGGTTTGTTTATACGAAAACATTTTTTTTCGAGATTTCCTTCTCTAAAAAGTGTGTTGCGAGATTTTATCGAATTGCGAGTTGATCCATTGTTGTCACGTTATTTGCGCTGTCATTGGTCGGCGGTGTCGTCAGTCAGTCACACTGCGATCGGGATCAGAATCGTGCATTTATTTGTTTTGTTTATGTCAAATGTCAAAAATTGTATAAAGAGACCGCCTAGTTCACTTAAAATGTTTTAAAACATCGGAAAAAGTGCTAAAAGAACTATCTGGACTGATATGTGTGTGCGTATATCAGCTTGCAAAATTCAAATTTATGCATCTCAAGAACTTGATGATCAAGCTAAAATTCGGCACATCGCTTTGTTTGTAAAAAAAAATTACAAAAAAAACGATAAGTCTTTGTATGTCAATGGTAGTTAAATGTTAATATCGGTACGATATTTCAATTTTAATAATGTAAGAGGCCCATAAATAAAGAGAATTGATGATTTATTCTGAGAAAACATTTATTCAAAGTCTCTGATTATATGAAGGAGCAACGTGTACACATGTCGAATTATTACGCGCCGTGTTGCGCTCGCACCTACGCCTAACGGCAAAGTCGTACCTATTATAGGTACAAATGAGAGCAACTATCGGTGGTAGTATATTTTCTTGTGCCTCACAATAATATATTGTGAAAAATACCGCAGTATTCCGACGCTTGGACGTCACGCACTTTTGGTGACCGCGTGCACATCGGATACGTGTACAAACGATAAAGGTAGTGGGAGTATCGTGAGAAAGTTGATATTTCGATGCCAGAGGGTATACGCAGCTATGCATTCGCCCCCAAGCAACGACTCCCAACTGTGTTTGTACAGTAAACTTCATTGACTCGACGGTCACGTTATAGGCAGGCCTGTCGTACCGTTTCTGCTCCCGCTGTATCGCGTTGCTCCCTCTCATACGCGCTGTAGATATACCGACGCGAACGCGCGTACGGGACAATGAAAAACGTCATGCTAACGTTCGAAGCAAAGAAGCTATTTAGCATCTTTATATGTATTTTATTCACGGTTCGACCGAGGAATCGATAATCATGCGCGGGGAGACTGCTAAACAATTTGCAACAAAGTGAGAAGGGGTGGAAGCGAAGGGGGAATATAATGTAGAAACGTTTGTGATGATGCATCGCGTAGGGATCACAGAGGGCGATTCGAGCGCCGTGTTGTTGCCGGACGGAGCGCGCGCTATTGGTCCGTCAGATTCCAAGGACTGCCTGTCCGACTATCGCAGCTCCATCTCTCTCACTCTTTCTAGTTTCTGTAGTAGACGAGATCGGAGAGACTTACGGGGCCTCGATCTCTTCTCGCACGCGGTGAATCCCGTCAGGATGGACTCAAGTCAAGCCGAAACGCTTATCCGATCAAACATGATCGTATACAAATAGAGAAGCGCGCGTGTCTCGGGCTATCGTGTGAGTAGGGAGGAGAACTTGCCTTCTTTTCTCTCCGACTCGAAAAGCTGTCTTTGTCGGACCCATGGCTCCTTCCTTTACGATGAACTCTTTCTTCCTTTAAGTTTTCTCACTCCGAGAACGGCATAGTCCAAGAGGGCGGTAGTCACTTGGCCCTTCGCCCTCAAACCTCTAGAGACGAGCTCTCCGATAATTCTCGACAATCTTGAGGCTCCCTCTGTGTCCCCCGCCGTGCTACTCTCGAATTCTACGTTCTACCGAGCCACCTCTTACACACACGAGATAGACGCAAATGGGCCGTTCATCGTTTCGATGAGCCCATCTACGATCGGGAGGTCCTGATTTCTCTTCTTTTCAGACCTGCCGAGATGCCTGGCAACTTTTTTCTTTCTTTGTTTCTATTTCTTCGTAGACAATTCCTACCTCTCCTTCACCGGGATCTGTTAAATATGCATGTTTCTCGGTTCAAAGAGTACGGAATATTTTAGTAGCGTTTTGCTAATATACTAAAATATTGACAGCGGTAGATCGCGATTTTGGATTTAACGACAAACATAGAAAATGTATCCTCCATTAGGTTCTATTAAATATGCAAGTTTCTTGTGTTTCAGTGGAAAATTTCTGTGCCTTTGTTTTAATTTTCCCTGTGGAGAATTTCTGTGTTTTACTCAATAGAATTTGTTAAATATGTATGTTTCTCGGTTCGGAATATTTTTGTGATAAATTTAAACATATTAGAATATTGACAGCGAATTATCGCAGTTTCGGAATTTAAAGGTAAGGCAGCGGAAAATAATTTTCCGTGATGCTGAAGAGCGCCTGTGGCGAGTAGCACCATAAGGCGCACCAGCTCATCGCTCTTCCATTCTATGGCTCGTCCTTATCTCTTACATTTCACGTTACAACCGGACATTTGTCAACCTCGTTTAAGATCCTATCTCGGCATGGAAAACAAACGGTGCTTGTTGCTCGGGGTTCTTCGATGACCGGGCGGGTGGGGCCCGTGTCGGTTCCCGACGTTCGAGGGCCGCCGATGAAAGACGTATACACTCCACTCAATAGTAGCGTGAACCCGTTCTGAACCACGTATTCAATATTAGTCCGAACATTAATCAAAGAATTCCTACTTCCAACTTATGATAATCATTTAGAATAGGGAATTGCCTAGTTTTTAACCTTTGTAACTTTTCCTTCCTCATAAAGGATGCGTTGTATTAATGAATTTCTTTTTTCTTCTTCTTAACTTTCGAAAAAATTCGCTACGTTTTTCAACAATCGGGCATTTTTCACTTTTTTTTAATGTTTGTTAATTTCATAAGCTTGAATTAAACCAAAATTTCATTTATCTGATAAAAAAAATTTCGCGTATAGAAATAAAATGTCAAGTTGACACAACGCCCTTTATAATCGATCGCGGCTAATCGCGAGGGTCGCGGCGGTGTCTATGGGCGAACAATAACGATGACAAGAATAACGTTGATACGGTAACAAGGGGGCCGGCTATAAGTCCCCGCGTCCTTTTCATCTCTTCTCCGCAGTCGTGTCCATAAGTATCGCGAGGAATATGAACGCTCCGTCTCTTTCTCGATGTCTCCCGGGTCCAGCGGCGCACCGGTAGTAACAACAGCAGTTGAGCGGAGAGACGGGAAGACAGACGATCGAGGAGAACAAGAGAGAAGAAGAGCGCGAGAGAAGCCACAGGCGAGTTTGCTCATACAGAATCCGAAGACTGTATGGCGGTCGGGAGTTTGGAGTTTATGTTTGTGTGTGTGTGTGTGTCCGCAAGAGGAAAGAGAGATGGTATCTCAGTCAGAGCTGCTCGGTCGGGGATCAGCGGATCGGATCGAGTCGCTCAGCGGGGGTTTCTTTGGGTCATGCACGAAGTGAGTCCCATTCTTCGGTGCGCCTGGTTTATTCTCTTTTTCTTCGTCCTCCTCTTCCTCCTCCACCTCGTATTCTTCTTCTTCTACACTCGCTGATTCGCCCTCTTCTTTACCCTTAACCGGGATCCCAGGGTTTCTCTATGAGGGGTCGAACGACTGACATCGACCGATACATAACAGCGGCGTCGCGCGGGCCCACAGCGCAAGTTCCTTTTCCATAGAGCAGAAGCGAAGCGCAGCGAGAATGTTGCTGCTGAAGCTCCTGCTTCTCCCATAGCCCACACGGAATATAGTACCGCACGATAATTCCGTCGCATAGCTCTCTAGCTCCAGGACAATAAGATATATCTTTCCTCGCTTACGAGACTAATAGCCCTCGCTCTCCTGGTCTCCTTGGTTTCTCTCTCTCTCTCTCTCTCTCTCTCTGACTTGGGTATCCAATAGAATAATATTCAGTGTACTCTTCGGTAAATCTTGTCCAAGTTTTTTTTTCAGTATTTCTCAAGTCACAACGTTTGTCTTTGTAACCTTTTGTGTGTGTTTTTTTGTCAAATCCGTGTCGTCCTTTTGTCTTAGAGTCATAGTTTTCTAGGATCGGCTGTCACTAATCGACCTCGACTCGGTCGATTTGACAACCGACAGTTGAATTATCAAAGGAGATTCTCCAATCTTTTCTTTCGTTTTTTTTCGTGCGCATCAAAGGGGAGTGAGATCACTGAGGGAAGAGAGCACCATCGCAGAGAAGATCGGACCCTCGTTTCGATTGGCAGGTGCCCAGCAGAGGCCGCCGGGCCCCAACTGGATCGGTATGCGCCGGCCCATAAGTCCCGGCAGGTCTTTCACGCGCACATACATATACGATCGCTCAGCACATCTACGGAATATATATATATATATATGTATGTATGACTATACCTGTTGTACACAGAGAGAACCATCGTTGGCATACCTCGCAGTCGCGACCTCTTTATCTCCCTTCCCTCTTCTTGAAAGATCTGTGGCTTGCGAGATTACGTATGTACGTTTGGTACTGTTGGCTACGCCATCGAGCAGCCGAGAGAGGGAGAGGAAGAATCCACGGAGAGCTATGGGCGATGATGCCAGAGCATGATAAGCCCCAGAGAAGTTCGATAAATTGATCGACTCTATCTCCTTCTCTCACGCCCCCCCTCGCGTGTCATTCGTCGCTTTCGTCTCTGCACTGAGAGAACTGCAGCTGTAGAAAGTCACCTTTTCTCGCGCCTGGCAATTCACGTCGTAATAAGAGAAGCCTTATTCTATACCATAGCGAAACACTCGAATGCGCTGCTACTTTCTGACTAATTGTCAGGAGCAATTAATCCACGGTGTAGTTAACTTGACGATCGTGCGCTGCGATGAGAGCGCGCTCTCGTGGACGCTGCTATGTATTATTGCGTGGATCAGAGACAAGATTGAAACCGATGTAACGGTATATCGCTACGGGGATTCGATCCGGCTGCGTTCTCTTACGAGTACTCACGATGTTATATCGAGAGGAGAAGAGAAATGAGTGAAAAAGAAAAAGAAAATAAAACGGGTGAGCAAGAGAGTGACGTGCGCAGAGAGACCCTGTCGATATACCGCATCCGAGGGTAAAGAAGCCCCCGAAGTTCTCATCGCGGTTATGCGGCGCTGCTGCACCTAGTGGTGAGCACTCGCGCACGGTGCACCTTTACGTCGCTCGTTTCCCTTCCTTTCCCTTTTTATTTGACAAGGGACAGGGCTCATGACGCCACGAACGCTTTGTACCGCTCGCGTATATGCTCTCTCGCAGCATCGACGTGTCTCTTCGGCGTATACTTATCGCAGGATCCCGGAGAGTATTGGGTTTTATTGTGGGACAGAGGATCCTGAGACCGCAACGTTGGGTCAAGTGTCTCTCCACCGGTACGTCGTGTAGTATAATACGACGTAGAATGTCGCGTCTTCGATTGGCTCATGTACGCAGCAGGCTACAAACACGTTCTGTTCAGTATGGAAATCGGTTAAAGGTAGAATCAGCTAATCGTGACAAAGTTGTAACGCGAACAATTGCAGAAAAAACTAATTTTTATTGACATTAATACCCTTATTGCATAAACGTCTAAATTTTTTACTGCAATATGTTTTCGCATCAGTTTTCGTCGTTATCCTCTAAAGAACATAGCAATAGACGAAGAAACTCGTTTAATTTCGTGAGTAACGAGTGCTTAATAGGCGTTCGTGCGAATATGACGTTATTCGTTGCACTAATTGCAAGAGCGAATAAAAGGCAGAGCACGAGAGGTTGATCGACGGCGATTTTCCGTATAAGGTCGATTGCCTGAATCCCAATATCTCTGAGCAACAGCATCGGCATTGATCGGCGGGAGATCGGTGAGATCGGCGTTGAGCCCGCCGTCGGAAACTCTCACGCTCGTCGTGGATTGAATCGTCAACAGCTTTTAGCAGCTATCAACGTAATGTACTCAGCGTTCCAGTTACTGTACACGACTGCCTATAGTAGATCAGAGAGAAACTCGTTTTCAGTAATATATCAATGTAATCCCGGCTAATGTGAACGAACGAGAGCGCTTCGCATTGCTTCGACACTCGAGAAATCCTCGTGTACATGTACGATGTACTGAGACTGTATATATTATTCCCCTTCGAATCGCTCGATTATAATGATGCCATTTATATATAAATCCACATAAAAAAGTAAAGCTCAAGAGACATAACCCACACGTAGATAATACGTTTTTTTTTGTTCGTCGTTGTATAGAGTGTTATTCCTCATCAGAATTCCGATGGAAACGTTTCCTCGATCGACCTTGGCTCTCGGCCACTGCCCACCACTGCAGTAATGAGTGGAACTCGATACCACTCGGGATGAGTTGAATCGTAACCGAAGCGAAACTCGATGGCGAGGGAAGGTGAGGGGGAATCGTGCGGGCAACCTATTGAGAGTCACATTCCTCTGGCGATATAACAGCGTCAAAATATTAGGCTATATCGGCACTATAATCGCTATATTACGAGCTAGCTTGGTCATAAGCGACAGACAAGGCAGTGGAGTGTACTAGAAGTCTTCTCGATCGACTCTGTCGTCCTGCGCAGTCCCTTCTGCGGCGACGATGCTTTGGCGAGTCAACGTGGCAGCTCAGTGCTGCGAGAGAAGCTTCAACGTTGCGAGGTGCCCATACGACAAACGAATTAATGGGTTCTCCACGGGAGTAACTTGGTAACGTAAGGGACCCCCGATTACAACGCAATTAATGGCCCCTCAGGAGATCTCGTAATAGTAGCGATTCGCATTCCACCGGCAGACCATCTCCCCTTCTGCTAGTAGCTCCGCAACTCACGGGCGCTACCATCGGGAGAAGCGCACGCGGTTTGTGCCTGCGATGAACGCGCCTCTACTTCCACCTCGAGCTTGCGCAGTTCGTGCTCGCTCTTTCTCGCATTCTTTTCACTCTCTCGCGAAATTCTTGATCCCGGGTAGTTTCAGCTGCAGTTCTACTCTGTTTGACGAGCGGACAGCAACAGACCTCGGTCCTCTTCTCGATTCACGATACACGATCCGCAAACCAGTTGACAAGTTCTTCGGTAGACGGAAGAGATCTTTTCGTAAGGATATCGTCTCTCTCTCTCTCTCTCTCTCTCTCTCTCTCTCTCTCTCTCTCTCTCTTGGGGTTCGTAAGCGCCGAGGCTTCGCTCGTTTCCTCGAGAAAGATACAACGCGTATAATCCTCACTGAATACCCCTGCGCTCGCACCATTTACCAATTAGCATGCTGACGAGTTTTCTCATCGAGTGTGCATAAACTGTGCGACAATAATCTTGTAGGTATCTTCGCGTCATGGGGTCTCGAATTTCCGAATGAATATTCGCGAATCGTGGAGGTTTTGTTTCGAACAATTGCGCGGGAATGAGCTATGGCATCGTGGCTTCGAGAAGGAGAGGAAGAAGAAGGCGAATTCAGAAATAAAAGAGGCAAGCAAGGGAAGGGAAGCACAGTGGAAAGAGTGGGTTAAAAAGAAAGCCGAAGGATCCGAAAGAGAGAGAGAGAGCGGACTGGCATTCTCGTCTGCACTCTCGGTCACCTCTCCCCGCTGCGCTTCTGCTTCTTCTTCATCTTCTGCTTCTCCTGCGGTACCCTAACAACCTATGATCACGTTATTAATTGAAAGAGGGCCGCCGATGCTACCGGCTACGCCAGGATTTCACGTGGCCTCTCTTTCGTTCCTTGGCCAGCGTGTACACGTCAGTGCCGCGTTTATGGCGAGACGTCATGGTCGGAAGGGAATTTTTCGGCTGCCCCATTAGTTAAATAATATTCATTAAATATTAAGCTTACCAGGTCCTCTATTTATTCGTTATACGCCATTTTAACTGATCCTGTTTCTTGTTTATAGGATGAGCACATATTTTGGAGATAAAGTCTTCTGAAAATATATATGATGTATCGTAGCGATTGATGTAATCCAGATTATGTGATAATTGTGACAATGCGGTGAAAAAAAATTGACATTTCATAAATGACGTTTTGACTCGATTGCAAGTAATGTCGAAACATTTGTAAAAAAAATATAATTGAACTCCAGTATTTTGAATTCGTAAGGATTAGGAAAAAAAAAATGGGCTTGCAAGAAGGAAGAGAGAAAACCAATGAATCCAAACAGCGCAAAGTAGAATTAACTAGCTCGAGGCGTCATAATTGCGCCCCGTAGAAGTGTTAGCCGATTCCGTGGTCCTCGTGGTGGTGCGCGTTCTCGTTCTCTTCATCGTGAGCGAGTCATTAAAAACCGGGCGCCGCAATCGAGCGAGCGAGCAGCGCGGGGTGTCGACATACCGATTAGTCGACCCGTTACGATCTCGATTCCTTGATCTCCCAATGGTACCACTCTCTCGCTCCCTCGGTCTCCCTTTCTCAGCAATTCTCTCTCACGTTTCTCGTTCTCTCTCTCCGAAGCTGGAGCAACACAGCTACCGATCGCAGCATATAGAGGCAATGATGAATTTTCATTAGAGATTTTATTTCCAATCGCGAATAACGGCTCTGAGTGACGAGCTCGAAAGGAAAGAAGCGAAGGAGGAGGAGGATGAATTAACGAAGAAAAAAAAACTCGTTCGATCGTTCCGTGCAAGAGAACTAGCGCGGGCGCACGACTGTCACCGTATATTTCTCGTTGCCTACAAGCGGAGAACTCGATTTTTGCTATGTACGTATCGTGTAACGAGAATAGGTATCTCCTACAGGTATACATAGTCATGCCAACCCGTATTACGATAGACGTGTGTATATGCGTCGTGCTCGATCGCCCTATCGATTAATTCCACCGCGGAATTCCGGATGGCAGATGTACGCATAAAAGTGCCAATAATCCGACCGCAAAGTCGTATGAAATAAAGTGGCAGGTATGTATCGCACAGAAGTTTAAAAATTTATGATGCACAGAGAAGCCGCCAATACGATTCTCGGAGAGATGATTTCTCTGCGGTTTTTGGGATTCGTCGCAGAGTCTCGTCACGATGTGGTCATTGCCGGAATACAACCGCGACGACGATTCTCATCGATGAGCAAACAGGCATTTCCGATTGCGGTACGATCGTCGGGGTGTATAGAGCGAGGTGCTTCGTCATATCTCGAGAAAGAGAGAGAGAGAAAGAAAAAAAAGGAGAGAAGGGCTCACCAACGAGATAGATCTATAATCGCGAATGGGTCTCTCGCTCGGATCGTTAAGCCGCTCTCGTCTTCCCGCGATCGGTTTATAATAAATCTTATAAGTCCTGAGGGGTCGCCTGAGAGAGCGAATGAGGATCCTGAGAATATCGAGTACAAAATCTCGAGGCTGGCTGACTTGCAGGCTGCGACTGCATTGCAAGTCGCTCGCTTGCTGACTTGCAGTCTTCGCATGTACATAGTGCAAGTATATATATATATATATATATCCTATATCTATACTTCTGCTCTCTGCTCTTTGATATGCTCGTCCTTCGACGAGATCCAAGTTGCCGCTGTACTGCTGTTTCTCCTGTCGCGTATATAGCAGCCGCGTTCTGTCTGCCCCATTGCCGTGTGGGCTGCACGGACCACGAGAGTACACATAGTTGCCTAGACGGGAATATACTACAATCGTGTTCCGGGCTTCCGAGAGAAAGTTGCATCGAAGAATAACTTTGAGATAGTAAGATATATATATATATATATATATATGTAGATTATATACTGTAATTCATATGATGATATATAAGATACATAGCGTGAGGCTTGTGTGGCCTATGGCTACCAGTAACGACGCTTGTGCCATAATTTCCGGAGCCGGTAAAACACAGCATCGCTTAAATCTATATATGTATGTTGTACACATATACGTATATATATATATAAGTGTGGAAATCAAATGTGTCGACGCTAAGATATTTCTCCGGCAAACGCCAGCGCGCCACGCGAAACGAGCACGCGTGCTCGCCCTGCATTATTATCACGTGGGTATAAGGTATATAATACTACTGGTAGTATGACACGCGTTCACTCAGGGAGCGGAGAGCGACGGAGCCAGTTGAAAAAGTATTATCCGGCTGGTCAAGCAACTCTCGCCCGCAGAACGTCGCGCCAGTCCGCCCGTACTGCGTCTATCGCGGGCGTATTCCTGTATATAGCACAGTATGCATTGTGTGTTGCTCAGTGAGATAGCGAGAGGGATAGAATGTGGCATTTCGCTTGTATAGGTAGGCAGCCGGCCAGGCACTATGTATATGCATGTACAGTAGTCGAAGTATAGAACTTGCAGTCTACATATCCGTCGAGATGGAGACTTGTGGGCTGTGCAATAATGGCTACATTCTTTGATTTTCCACGTCTCGCACAGTCTTGGCGCAATACTCCACACAACAGAGTGGGCAGAGATGGCGGCCGGGGCCTTATCGGAAGTTGCGCGCGAGACTCCGCCACCCGGCGCAATGTTTTTGTTGCTTTTATTATTTCTCTTATTTCATTGTCGACCCTTCGAGCTATCGGTCTCTCTGTCTTTGCGGCTTCTTTCGCCGTATTCTCGCGGCGGAGTCAGGGCTCCGTTAGATCAGGCTCAAGATTCACGGATTTTTTTTTCTTCAGCATCGGGTTTGATTAGCAGGCATGAGACTAAAATAAGATTGTATTTGGACGCTTGCATATTGTTTCCTTGTTATTTTTTACATTTCACAAGATCAATGGAATGCGGGAAATAATGAGGTTTTACGTTGCATCCTTTTTTTTTCAAAAAAGTATTAATTTAATAATAATTTTCCAGTATTATTATTGTAGTACAATAGTGAACCTCTCAATAGAACAGTGAGTCGATTGGTATTTACGCCTTTTTAGTGGAGATGATGTTTTCTCGAATACGAATGTCGCTCCACCGGAAGAGAAGGTAAAAAAGAGGCGCAAGGTAAGCGTAGTGATTAACGTTCGCCCGAAGAGACGTGTCTGTGATAACCGAGGACAAAGGCTCTCTCCCTGAGAGGAGATTCGTTCGGTGTATTTTTTCCCTCGCTCGCACCTCATGGTACTCTTCTTATTTCTTTATCTTTTCTCCCGATGTTGCTTGGTTGTTCCTGGGCAGAAATCTCGGGAGAAACCTCGGGGGCCTCGTTTTCGCGCACACGCGAAATGATATCGAGAGATTAAGGATCGGGAGAGGAGCGCATGAGGCGCTCTCGCGCGAATGAAAGCACACGGGAGATCGCGCACTGCACATATACCGAAAGCCGCCGGGACGAGGGTTCAAGATCCTCCCGAGACAAAGTTGTTGGCATCTTTTTTTTCTATCGCACTCGGCGCCGGATACATGTACAATAAAATATATATTATCATTATTATCGTCACACGTTTTCTCGGGTAGCGTGTCGTGGCGTTCTTCCATTATTACCGTCTCCTTCCCGCCCCGCATGGTTATTAATAAAGAAAAGTTATGTGTATCGGTATTTCGATAAATTTTTTCGAACGAGAGGCGCACGGGGAGCGAAGGAGCGTTTGATTTTTCAAGGAGGGTGGGTGAGGTGAACTATATGCATCCGATGGGAACCGGTCCTCTTCTCGCGACCGGCAAAGTGGACGTAAAAAATTGGTGAAAAAAGGGTGGATCCTTTACCGAAAGAGCAACGATGGAGAATGAACCCGTTCCAAGTGTGAGTGCGTCTGTGCGAACGCAAGTAAATTTATGTTGTTTTTTTTTTCTTAGCTTGTCTGTTTTGTTTTTTTCAGACTGGCAATCGCGCACATGGAGGACAGGAATCTATGCGAGAGACGCCAAAGGGACAGGACGAAAGGAAGGGATAAAAGCGGAGACCAAGGGGAAGAGAGAGGAAGGGCAGCATGAAGCGCGGAGGAGAGCTCCACTGGACAAGGATGTAAATCATAATATGTAAATCTGTGTAACTTCGTCTGGAGCTCTCTTGGCCTGTAAGAGGAGCTCTCCAAACTGCCGGTTGCTCGGCGAGAACTTTGAGTGCCCTCCCAGCTAGAGGACCCGCTGCCAACTGATCGTTGAACGACTCTCGCTTGATCACCTACACCCACCTACCTCATACACATTCCTAGCATTTGATAATAATTATACAACACTAGATAAACGATCTAAGATTTATGTACTACTTCACGTTGGTTTGAAATATGTTCAGAAAATATTATAGAAATATTCCTTTAAATATGCTAATATATTGACAATATTTTGAAACATAGGGTAGAAATACCGGCTGTGACTACTTAAAAGATTTTCCCGTTTCAAGAGCTCGAGATTGGAATCAAAATTCATAAAACGGTTTTGGATTTATGCACTTAGGATGCAAGAAGAATATCATTATAGATTTTTAGCATTAAAATCTTCATATGTGTTGAGAAAACAGTGAAAAATAAGAAATACCCAATTCGTTCACATAAAAATATATTTCTTTCAAACACAGATGTAATCTCAACTGTTTTCGATCAGGAGTAAAAAAATTATACGTACGACCAACGACTTCGACATTCAACACTTTTAGAATCATTAGGAAATTAATAAATGCGTGAGTCTTATTATTCTATGTATACACATGTTATATGAGTGCGATATTGAATTTGCTGTTAATTAGTAAGAAAGCGCTAGCCTGAAGATCGTTTTCTGGATTCAAGACGAAGAGGTTTAGAAAGGAGGCGCAGGCGCGCCGCTTCGTGTGATATAGTCGAAGGTCAAGAACCTTAGCCCCGAGACCTCAAGTCGAGAAGAAGACTGTCAAGTGGTCGGAGCGAGCAGCGTGGCAGCGGCGTTTCTTGGCTCTTGCCGTTCTGTCTGCTCTTCTCTCCCGCGAGATGTTCTTACGTGCTGGTCAAGTCCGGGAGAATAGCGATAGTGGTGGTGGTGGTGGTGAACGAGAGAGATACGCGGACCGCGGTCGAGACCCGTCCGTCCGCACCTTCTCCGTCATCATTACCACAGAGTTCTCTTCGAACTCTAATTAAAAACCTTTCGTAACGAGTCTGCTAGCTCGCTCACTCCGCAGTTCCGACTGATCAAGTCTTTGACTTCGGATTAATCAACGGTGCCTTCATCACCGGAATTGTTTATCAAGTAACGTAATTTTATCACAGGTATTGCCCAATGTTGCTTCCTCATAGAGGAAGCTTTGTTTTCGTAAAAAAAAATTTTGTTCCAGATTTTCATGTCAGTGAAATATGGTCCAAGACATCGAGAAAAGCGGTTTGTATGTGTGTATGTGTAAAGATAATTATTTTTTCTTTAAGGTATCGAATTTTGGCCTTAACTATCGTTCTCAAGTCGCATATTCTACGACAGAAAATACCGTTTACAAGCCTTTTTATCATGATTTTAAAACAGTGACATTTTTTTCCGTTTCTGATTCCAGAATTCACAGATTCGACATCACGAGCAGAAATTTGTTCTGGCTGAGGTCCGGGCCTCATCGGGTTTTCCTTAATTAGTAATCGGGCCCGGATAAGGCGGCTCTATCCGGTCCTGATATGGCATGTAACGCCATTTCCGATCTGGCCGCGATCAGGCTACAAATCAGGGCGTTATCAGGCTGCTAATCCAGCCGCAATCAGGCCATTAAACCGGCCACGATGAGGCTCCTGATCTGGTCCATGGTAAAAAATGAGAAGGTCCAATATACATAAAACGCATGAAGCCAGTTTAATTATTCGAAGTTTATTCTGGTATCATACATGGTCGTAGTAGCTTTAAAAATGAAGTTTTACTGTTTTATTTTTTAGCTAACCAAATTGACATATGAAGGACTGATAATCTCAAACAAATTGCCAAATAATGGGGTTGTTTTGAATGGTGGAACTATTTTGCAGATCCAAAATATATACAAAACTCAAGACAAAAAAAGAATAAAAATAAAAGGAACAGTGTGAAGTGTTAAAAGATCTATGTACACATATCCATGCGACTCATCGATTTTTAAAATGTGGCGCGTAAAAAAAACGCAACGTCATAGAATGTTTACGATAGAATGAATCGATCGCAAAATGATGATTTTGAATATAAGTGACGCAGACGCACCGAGAAAATATATGCTGTTTCCCTTATACATGAATAATAGTGTGAGATATATACATAAAAATTCAACTATTTGTAATCGATAGTATTCCAATAATAAACGATATTATACAGAAAACGTTTCTCATTTATTTATTGTACAACGGTAATGCCAGATAAGTTCTTCGTCTGAAATGGTGTATATTTTAAGTCAACCAGATTTGAATATTCAAATATTCTGGCCAAAAGCAGGGCCACATCTGGCTAGCCCGGCCAGGAGTGCCTGACCGATACCTGATCCTGGCATGATATGGAAAACTGTAGTCTAACCACATTTGACATGTTGTACCAATGCATGATCATGGCGGGGTCCGGACCTCATTTAGCTAACCAGATCAGGAATGCCCGATCGGTGCCTGATCCCAGCCTGATGGGGAATATTTTAGGCTAGCCAGTTTTGAAATATTATACCGATGCATGATCCGGGCAGGACCCGTACCTTATTTGGATGGCCTGAACAGGCATGCCTGACCGATGTCTCATCCGGATGTGATGGTACTTCAGGCAATTTGAATTAATTTCTGCTCGGCTTCCGGTCGGAAAATCCAACCTAAATTTTTTTTTCGTTAAGATTTCGAATCTTGGCCTTTACTATCGTTCTAATGTCGCATATTCTACCACAGTAAATACTGGTTACAAGCCAAAATGATGAGGAGTGGCGTTGCGTCGAGTTGCGTTGTGTCTTCGTTGACAATTCATCGAACAAGCCAACATGCGATTTTTCCACGTCTCGTATAGCATGCGTTTTACAGGTACGACGCACGTATGGCAGGTAAATTCTTTTAAATATATTTCCTGGAGAAATAATTCAAGAGGGTGCAGTATATCACAGTAGGTGTCCGTTGAATTTACATACGAAGAAGAGGAGAAAATTCCCGAGGATCGTTACATCTCCTTTGTCTACGCAAATGTATATTTCCATTGAGTAGACAATTCGTTAGAGGAGCGTAAGTGCCAAGAGCCTTGTCTTTCCCTATAGCCTCGTCCTTGAGGGCGATGGCTCCACGCAAGGATAACTTATTCCCAGTTAGTTCCCGCTCACACGGGATAAACCAGTGATGGTGAATACATTCAGGATTCATACCTGAGGTGATGAGGGAGACACCTGTTCAAATACTTTTTGCAGACTCCCCGACAAAACAGCCCTCGAGTCTCGAGGATAATTCACTCGTTTATTTAACTCGTTATTACGAAAAGTAACCACAGCGCGATGCGAACCATAAGTATGAGAGTCCACTCAGACGTCGTACACACAAATTCCATAATATATATTATGCGTTTCTGGCCTCGTGACTCGCCAATTTGTACCTTACGAATTATACAAATGCAGACACGTGAGCCTTCCAAGAAAACTCAGATAAATTCGAGGAGTAGAATCTGCAATTTTTGAAAATATAAAGTATAAATATAAAAGCTACAAAATCGAAATATCTGCGTACAGCTTATAAAAAATCACAAAATAAAAACTCGGACATGAAAATCTCGAAACAAAAACAAAAAAATCATGTAAATAAAGCTTTTTGTATGAGGAATGAAAATACAAAACGATTATAATTCGCCATAAAGGGGCAAAGGCATCGATATTGTAAACATGAAAGGAACGCAGCCATCCGTAATATGTAACACGCCTATGCCCCGCGGCTATGGAGTCGATATCGATGTCTTGTACAAGCAAAAGCATCAGGTCCACTGGTTTTGGTAACAGAAACTCATGGAGAATTCATAGAAATCGACGAGCTATTGGGGCCTCTTCTGGGAACTCGTTTTGGAAAAAACCTCCTGTGCAACCCGTTCGATATGCATCAACAGAGTCGATAGTATGTCTGTTCCTATGGTTGTATACCAAAATAGTTGACCCGAGGCGCGCACTCGTGGGCCTCCCCCACAAATGGGCTTCTTTTCTTCGGGGGGGAACGACCAGAGTCGCTTTTCTGAGCATATACCTACAGGCTTAGCAGGTATGTGTCTTCTGTATAGAAGGATCGGTGCGGTGTTGAATCGAGAGGAATCTATCTATGGTCCGATCACTCCTTTTGCACGGGGCCCTCTTTGCACAGTGAGAATACGTGATCCGCAAAATCGTAATCCAAGTCTCACGAACGGCACGAAATATCCGTAACCGTGCGCGCGGTCTACGGATCGCTCTTAGTGATTTATTTCACCGAGAGACTTGTGCACTGTAACAGCGTGTATACGTACCGCTTGGCGTCGGATCAGTTATTGACTCCCTGAGGAACGCGCTGACCGAGAATCGGCAGAAAAAATATCAAGAAACTTGTCTCTCAACTCGATATTCATCTGCGTACCAACTATAAAAATTATATTCTACTATCTCCCTGTTGAGCGCAACAACGCAATTATGGGGATGCTAACGAATGTCTAATTAGCGAACCGGACAGTCTGAGAATCGGGCAATAAATTTCGCCGGCTTTGGACAAGAAAATAAATTGCCGATTTCTTGTATGAATAATAATCCCGTACGTGGAATGAAGGAACACGCGCGAAACATTACAGGACAAAGACAGTTGTAAAAAAATTAAGGAATACGTTTTACGTCACCGGAACAAAAGAATGGGGAAAAAATAAGAGGAAGAAAAAACGGCGCAAGGGGGGGGGGGGGGGGGGGACAGGACTGAGCATTAGTAGTTTTGAATAGGAGACGGTTGCGTCGTGCGAGAATTCGAGCCAAAGCACATGGGCGAAGGTGAAGAGTGTTGAACAGAGGAGAGCAGCGAGCGAGTCCAGAGTGAAGATTCTAATGAATGGCCCATTAGCGAGTTACGCAAGGTGTGTATAGTGTAACCGAGGGGGTGAAGAGGGGAGAGCGTGGAACCGATTTTCGGCTGGTTTTTATATTCCAAAAGAGCAATAAAAAGCACCGATATTATTTTTGTCTCTCTTCCATATTCCGTTCTTCACCGTCGTTGGCAAATTCACCCAACGTTTTTTCGAGCAAGCTGCACGTCGCTCGTGGTGAAGAAACTGCCGTTTGCTTCTCATATTCACTGTCTCGCTTGCTCCCGATCGTACTCGTTATTTTTTTTTTAATTCCCTTACGCTATTACACTCGCGCTCGCCTCTTGGTCAGCTCTCATCTCGCTGGACACGCTGGAGGGGCTCGCGACCGAGGCGAGACGAGCTCTCGCGCGCTGGCGCATCTTGTGCCCCGATAGTGCGCTCGGTCGTGCTGGCATTAGGCGCGTAACAACAATATCATCGTTATTATAATCCGGTAATAACATGGCGTGGCCGTTTTATGGCTAGCCGTTCGAGGGACGCGAGCGACGAGCAACGCGAGCGTGGTCAAGGCTCTCATCTTCGGCAGCGCGAGGGGGGGAAAGAGCATCACAGGCGCAGCAGCGTCTGCGGCAAATGCAGTGGGAGCCAGTCTCGTCCTTTTCCATCCCGCTTGTTTCCTCGGTTCTCGCGCGTGCTCTTACCGATGCTTTCCCGTCATCTCGTCGTCATCGTGTATCCGACACTCCTCTGTACGAGCTCGGAATAAACCGGACGGTATATGCGACAAAACAATATATCGTGTAAAGATGCGCTTCTTCCCTAGTTTCTTCGATTCGCACTCTCTTCATCTTCGCGTCATGAGACGACTTTATCTGTTAATCGACGACTTAATATATGTGAATATAGAAGAAAAAAAAACAATTATCCGTAAGATGCTCTTAAAACGTTAAAAAAAATCGGACAGATGTCTAATAAATATTTGAACCTCGTATCGTTAAAAAACCGTTAAAAAATCTCGAGTGTTTTGTAAAATTGGCACCGAAACAAACGGGGTGTTAAAAAATAAAAAAATTTGTTGATGTAGAAATGACGGTCATTTTTTGAGTGATCCAATACGTTGAGTTGAAAGAAAAAGAGAAAAAAAATTACCGATTGTCCTCCCAAGTATATATAAACAGGAAAATTTTGAAAAACATCAGAACAGTGTTGCCAACTCAAAAATTCGGCGCATCACTGACCGACGTTGAAAAGGTCACTATTTCAGAACCAAAGTCACTAGACCCTTTTTCGAGACCATTTTTAAAAACGAAATAACTCAAGCACGGTGTTAGCATAGCAGTTAATGTATTTCTTATACACGGAAATACTTAAACCTCGCATCAAGCTAGCGTAGGAAAGAAGAACTTTGTACTTCCAATTTGGAATCTGTAATAACACGGAAACATAACCTATAAATATAATCATACCGCAGTACGTAATACATCGTGTTCTCATGTTCCATATATGACCAATGTATAAACACGCAGTTTTCAATACGTATCAATTCAAATAGAATCGAAAAACCGAAGAGGCGAAGTATATATTGTTTCATCGGGTAAAAATTTTATAATCGCAATGAACCGACAGATCGTTCGAGCTTATGCGGTACTTTGCGTAGCGCAAGACGGCGACTTCAAGAAAATCTCCTGTTGGTACTCAAAGAACGGCACGAATTGACTAGGTACAGCAAAAAAAACGTCGCGTCAATAAAAGTCACTGCATCGGGTTGAAAGTCACAAGTTTAGGTATCGGTTACAAACGAAAAACATTGTCACCGAAGGAGGGACTGAAGGTACTAAATCTGGTGACAAAGTCACTGAATTGGCAACACTGCCAGCGTTGCCAACTGAAAAACTCGGCGCATCACTGACCGACGTTGAAAAGGTCACTATTTCAGAACCAAAGTCACTAGACCCTTTTTCGAGACCATTTTTAAAAACGAAATAACTCAAGCACGGTGTTAGCATAGCAGTTAATGTATTTCTTATACACGGAAATACTTAAACCTCGCATCAAGCTAGCGTAGGAAGAAGAACTTTGTACTTCCAATTTGAAATCTGTAATAACACGGAAACATAACCTATAAATATAATCATACCGCAGTACGTAATACATCGTGTTCTCGTGTTCCATATACGACCAATGTATAAACACGCATTTTTCAATACGTATCAATTCAAATAGAATCGAAAAACCGAAGAGGCGAAGTATATATTGTTTCATCGGATAAAAATTTTATAATCGCAATGAAACGACAGATCGTTCGAGCTTATGCGGTACCTTGCGTAGCGCAAGATGGCGACTTCAAGAAAATCTCCTGTTGGTACTCAAAGAACGGCACGAATTGACTAGGTACAGCAAAAACAAACGTCGCGTCAATAAAAGTCACTGCATCGGGTTGAAAGTCACAAGTTTAGGTATCGGTTACAAACGAAAAACATTGTCACCGTAGGAGGGACTGAAGGTACTAAATCTGGTGACAAAGTCACTGAATTGGCAACACTGGCAGTGTTGCCAACTCAAAAACTCGGCGCATCACTGACCGACGTTGAAAAGGTCACTATTTCAGAACCAAAGTCACTAGACCCTTTTTCGAGTCCATTATTAAAAACGAAATAACTCAAGCACGGTGTTAGCGTAGCAGTTAATGTATTTCTTATACACGGAAATACTTAAACGTCACATCAAGCTAGCGTAGGAAAGAAGAACTTTGTACTTCCAATTTGGAATCTGTAATAACACGGAAACATAACCTATAAATATAATCATACCGCAGTACGTAATACATCGTGTTCTCATGTTCCATATACGACCAATGTATAAACACGCATTTTTCAATACGTATCAATTCAAATAGAATCGAAAAACCGAAGAGGCGAAGTATATATTGTTTCATCGGGTAAAAATTTTATAATCGCAATGAACCGACAGATCGTTTGAGCTTATGTGGTACTTTGCGTAGCGCAAGATGGCGACTTCAAGAAAGTCTCCTGTTGGTACTCAAAGAACGGCACGAATTGACTAAGTACAGCAAAAAAAAAACGTCGCGTCAATAAAAGTCACTGCATCGGGTTGAAAGTCACAAGTTTAGGTACCGGTCACAAACGAAAAAAATTGTCACCGTAGGAGGGACTGAAGGTACTAAATCTGGTGACAAAGTCACTGAATTGGCAACACTGCATCAGAAGGTCGATTAAAAAAAAAACAACATATGGTTCAGACGATAAAGAATGTCTGATATCGCGTATATCTCAGATGCGCATCTTTCCTAGTTTCTTCGATGTGCATTTTCTCGATCCTCACACCATGAGACGACTCTATTTGTTAATCGATGACTTTGTATATATGTTGCCGCTTATATGGTATACAGGATATATACGTATATATGTATATTTACACGTCGTCATCAGCTACTCTGGCAGCAAAAGCGCAGAAGCTGCGCAACCATCGAATCGAATTCCTGTCTCGCGAGGCCTGCCGACAGCGCATACTAACGCGCGTTGGAATTTTGTTTGCATTTAATTCTTTTACCCCCGCATCGCGCCTGGACACGCACTTCTCTTCTCCCGCCCTTTTCTTTATTTCTTTCTTTATTTCTCTGCCGCTCATTCGCTCTTCCTCGTGTTCTACCGGTCTTCTTGATACATGCTCTCTCTGCCGGTTTTGCCTGAGCTCGCGAGCGATCGTGTGTGCCGCAACTCGGTGTAACGTGCCGCGGCAGTGCAACGTGGCGGCTCATTAATTGTCGCTAACGCGCGGAGGGCTTCACCTTCTCGCTCACTTGCTCGCCAAACTCGGCGAGAAAGCCTCTTCGTTCAATACGATAAATGAGTGTTATGAAGTTGTAATCAACTCACCGGGCGATCGGCTTCTCCATTCATCCTTACCCACCGGTAAAAAGAATAATATACTCGAATATCCGCGAATCGTTTATGTGTGTGAGAGCGATTCGAAAAATATTTAGCCAACGATTTTCTAATATATCTCTGTGATTTTCTATCGAAAATTATTATCAGGCGATAATTTTCTTCAATCATCCTTCCTAAAAAATTGAACTCTCATAAACCTCTCTATCGATATTTTTTCAAACTCAGAATTTCATTAACACTAATCAAAATTCTCAATAATTGAGAAAACCAGTTCAGTAGTAGTAGTAGTATATTTATTGACAATGCATGACAGGTTACAGCTTTACATATATGCAAATTACAATTTTATAGCTCATTGGTATCGATAGCGGTATTGACAATAGGCCATCGACTGTGGTCCTTTAGCCCAAAACCAGTTTATTTTTCGAAATTATCGAAATCTCATAAAATCTGGATCTCTTTATAGAAGTCATTCAAAACTAAATACCAATGATTCTTGAACATTCTAAATTTAAATCCCGTCATAAATGTCATAAAAATATATAATAAAAATGATAATATAATAAAACAGTGGCATATACTTAACATGAATTTCTGTCACTTTATAGTTTCCGACGGCAAAATTTTTTTGCAAATGTGACAATGTTTCCTCTATGAAGAAGCAATAGTCAGGATTAAAAACTGTTCAACTAAATCGTGGGAAATTCCACTTACGTGAATAATTTTTACATGCTTACGATACGAACGGTAGATCCGGAAAAGTTGGTACAAATACACGGAGAAAAAAAGTAGTTGGACAAACCCAAAAATAGGTTCCGACAACCACTCGAAAGAGTTGAAATAGCGTCACTACACAGTGGGTCATGCCAACTACTCAGTGGGTTATAGAAACTACTCGTTGGTTATAGGAACTCGCTCATGCCTCTGACACTCTCCTAGATTCCCATAACATACGATGTCCCCGTTACTGTCGCCGCTGAAATTAATCCACCATGCGGCGCTAGTAGACCTGCTCTACCCCCACCCTGCAAACCGGCAAAATCAGCTGTGTCGGCGTCATTCCTAACCTTCTCAACGATTGCGTATTATCCGCATTATCGATTCATTATTGTTGTTGTGACATAAATATTTATTCAGAACTGTTTCGTAGGTTTTGGGCGTAGAATAAAATGTTGTCGATATGTGAATATCACATAGTATAGCTTCACAATTTTCAAATAAATTATTTTATTGGTTGTACGCGCACGCGGTGCGATTCGAGCGAGCCGAGCAGGTAACTACTAGCGCCGCATGGTGGTTGGCGACATTAACGGGGACACAATTCTTGAGAAGTGCCAGTGGGCTAAACTCGCTGTTGGTTGCGCCACCTATTGTATTGGTGAAAACAGCACTGCGATTGGTTACAGGAGCGAGTTAGTTGCTGTAACTATTCAGCGGTACAGAATATGCTGGAGATGATTCTTCCAACTACTTTTTTTTTCAGTGTATGCTTGATCAAAGATCTTTAAATACATTTCCGTAATTTTCAATAGTACCCTTTAATGTTTGAGGCACCTGGAGGCCCTCTTAACGTAGGTCACGGTCATGAGTGAAGATTCGATTCAATGGTCGAAGCGAGGAATGAAAAAAACAAAAGCGTCGAGGGAGGAGGAGTCGAAGGAGGGAGTGGCAGCGAATTGGCGAGGCGAGGAGTCTCGCGGGAGGGAACCCTTCGGCCGCAGTCGGTCTGTCCTTGCGAGGGTCCGGCAAGGCCCTTTAAACTTAAAGCCCTGCTTCTTAATGTCCGCCGATTTAAATCCTTTGCGTGGAGAGTGGGAGGTTAGGATACAGAATGCAGAAGTAGTTGGTGTATTCACGAAGATTCACAAGGCCTCCAGAGATTCCCTTCGATTTATCGCGTCCGAAAGACGCGAGAGAATTTCATTCTCTCATTCTCTTCCTCCTCGCCTCTTCGTCCTGGATAGTCCAGCTTTCGATTCCTTTTCACATTCGCGTTGAGAAACGATTAATCATCGGCTCATTATTTGCCAGTGTATACGATGACGCACGTTGGTCCAGTTTACGAAGACGTAAATTGTTATTAAAATGACGCGTCGCCGCGACGCGAGTGAAATAAGGCAGTCGAAAAGGAAATATTTTTTTCCTGTTTAGTCCGCGCGAATGCCGATATAAATCAAATGTGTATTTTATTATCGAAAATTGCACGGTCTCACTATCTTCCTGTGATGATACTTAAGGGAGCGTGCGCAATACTCAAAAAGTTCAAGTACTAAATTGTCTTTCAATGGCCTACATGAATTCTTGCAATATTGAAAAAATTTAAGGCACTTAAGACACTAGGACATATTCTAATAAAACTGTCAAATTTATGAATAACGAACTTAAAAATAGAAAAAAGTATTTGCACGAAATTTTTTCGAAATTTTTATCTTACAGATTATCTCAGAAAATTAAAAAAGTAAAAGAAAAACCCATAAATTTCCTATGACTTAATTCCAATAGTTAAATGCTATTGCCATAGAGCAAAAAAATCGTTGTCTCAGGATTCAGAAGAATATATTTTTTTTAAATTATATCAGCAGATAAACAAATGATCTCTATCAATAAATATCGGCAATTTGGGTCTGACTCCCTTAAGGGTTTTATTATCCACGAAGGATTTTCACATAGCTTAGCGTCACGCTCGATTGGGAATTCCGGTAGTGCCGGGAAGCGTGATATTACCGTTATACGGTGATTCTTGCATTCTCTCCTAATTCACGAAGAAAATATGCAGCCATCTCTATCCGTCCTGTTGCGCACTTGTATCCGAGCCACGGAGGTGCATCTCAGACATATCTGGCGTGTTTCGTTGCAAGCGCCTCGGAGCCTGACGAAGAAATTCGACGAGGTACATAAACTTTAAGTTGCCTTGCGTTGGGAGGGGTCGGTTCCTCCAACGAACGCGGTGTTGATGCGCGGTATATAGATGCATCAGCAACGAGATCGGTTCGTGGTAATATCGGTAGGAGGGGAAGGTGGAAGCACACGTTTGCATGTGCCCTGCACTTGTGAATCAGGAGTGTAGCGAGATGGCAGCGTGCTTTTGCCTTCGCGCATACATAACCTTTTTCATACGCATCAACGAGTAATATAGCGAAGCATTGGAACCAAGCACGAGACTCTTGTATAGGACAGAGCAAGAAAAAAATAAGAAGAAAGAGAGAGAGATAGATAGAGCGGAGCACGCTGCATATTCAAGTAACGTGTGGGCCGCCATGCGCTGCACTGGATTTACGTACGCATGCATGTGCTTTTGCTCGATCGTTTCTTCGCCCCGGTACGGGCGCATCCCCTCGGGCGAGTCTCTCTCGCCGGAGCGAGAGTCGAACTGCGACGCGAGCGCTCACCCTAACGTTCAATAATGCGCTCGAGTCGTGCGCGCGAGGTTATTCGCATCGTTGTGAACGTGAATTTGTACGTAACACATAGTGGTGGGCTGCAGGGGCAGAAGCAGTGAGCAAGAGAGAAAGAGAGAGGGGACTGGAAAGAATTCCCGCGGGGCTCAATCGTTATCGCCAGAGTCTTATCTCCGATCCTGTCGTACCTATACACTTTGCTATGGCTGCGGTGTAGGAAGGAGTACGTACAGCTAAGGAAAGAGGAGAGCGAGAGACTGCTTTTGCGCTGAAAAGCGACCAAGACTGGCGGGACCCTCCGCTCTCTCCTGCAATTATCCCCACTCGTGTCAATGTCTTTCTTTTGTATCGTACTTTTGTAGAGGTGCGGTAAGGTGCACGCCATACGACCTACCAAGTACGTAGAGAATTTGCTGTTATGCTCCTGTCGTATCGCTCGCTGAATTATTCTTGTACATCGCCTGCGGACCCGTCGCTTTATATCGTCCAATCGAAAGACTTGTTTTGAAGAGAAAAGAAAAAATGGTCGTTTGTTTCGTTGATAAGCCGCTGGCCTTATTTGGCGTGTCGGAAAGTGTTTTTACGTAGAATTTTTATTGTCTATTGCAACTCTAGAGTTGGCTTTATTTAAATGCAATATTGAGCAACGTTAATTGTAAATAAATTTGTGCAAAAAATCTTGTAAATACGTTCAAAAAATGTATTTATTTAAATAAAGCGAAATATTCGCTGTTTTCAATTATATTTTTCTCCGAGTGTACATTTTCTCCCGTCGTATCGCTCGCTGAATGATTCTTGTACATCGCATCGAAAGCCTTGGTTTAAAAAAAATCTGTTCGGTAGTTTCGTTGATAACCCGTCAGTTGTACATGGCGTGTTGTAAAGTTTTTTTTTAACGTAGAATTATTATTATCTCTACAGACTCTAAAATTAGCTCTAATTAATTGCCCGAAATTGTGTATCGCGAGAAAGAAACGTGCGTACAACTATGAAAAGAAAAAAAAAAAAGAAGTGTTTTATCAGTGTCGGTGTCGTGCATATATATATGGGATGGAATAAGGAAAGCCCATAGCTCTCTTCTTCCTCTCTCGATCTTAGTCGTCGCGTGTATCGCGATCACACGGTGTATCGCCTTTATCTTTATAGTCGCGATACTCGCGAATCGTTAAGATAAAAAAAGGCCCCGGGGGAGCCGAAAGAAGAGACGCGCGGACGAGGAGAGGAGAAAGAATCACGACGAACCGACGAGAGTCGACGCGGTGTATCGTACCGTCTCGATGTGAGAGTGAAAATTGTGTACACACTAACTGAGCACAGACGAGAAGACGCCGCTTGAAAACACACCCAGACACCAAAAGTCGTTGCAACGGCAACGGCAGTAGGAGCGAAGGAACCCTCACACTTTTGGCCACGCACGTACGCGTCGTCGTAAATTTAGCGAATGCATCGAGGCAGAGTCGTAAAGTTGGGAAAAAAGAATAGGCCGAGAGATGGGCTCTCGCTGAAGCAACAGCACCAGAAGCAACAGCAGCAGCAGCAGCAGCAAGTCCTGGAGAGCCTCGGGAGAGAGAGACTCTCCTCGTCGTATCGAGAAAACGAAGGTGAGAGAACTGGGCAAGAGACTGCGGGAGGTATATCGTAAAAGGTACAAGCCGTGAAAAGATCCACGGAGTATATATTATACGCGAAAGATATTTCGACAAAATTGGCCAGATACCGAGCGGTACACGCGCGACTATAACGCGGGTGACAGATAGAAAGTAGCGACCAGCGAATCGAACCTCCGGGCATTCGTCGATTATTTGTACAGAAATAATATTATAATATCGCAGGTTTACGCGAGTAAATGAGGATGCAAAGTAAAACATTGCACAATCCCTCATTATTTTTCACTTTTTTGCCTCCTCATGGAAGAAGCTTTATAAAAAACATACAAAATATTGGGGAGGCAATGTGCAAGATTCTACTTGAGAAAAAACTTGACAAAACTGAAGTTTAGAAGAAAATCTCAGTCGTCAATAAATAATAAAGAATAAAAATTCGCAAATACATTTATCGACGTTTCAGACAATTGTGAGTATCTTGACATGAACATATTATTATTTACGTTTATATCAAACATCGAAGAAGTTAATAAAACAGTATCTAAATTGACCGAGAATATCCCGTATATATATGCACATGAACAACTTGACCGCACCTACATACAACGCACAAAAGTTTTTCGTTTATTTTTTTCATGCTGTTGCACCTCTTTGGTGTTCTCGTCTCGTCTCTCGCTTTTGCCCCTTGGCGACTCTTTCGCCGAAAATTCGAAACGATTAAAGTATATACTATACGTACGTATGTATATTCGGGGTAAGTTCGCGTAAGTGGTACTTTGGCCGAGCTCTTATCGCGCTCCCGAGTTCTTGCCGCGGCACTTGGGAGATAGCGAGTGACGATTTGCCTTGTGCTCCGAGCTCCAAGGGGATGTCCTGAATGCGTTATACGACCAAAGAGGCTATGGCCTCTTCGGAGACGAGACTTTGCCTGTCTACGTACATACCAGAGTAAGTATGTACAACGTAGCTTGGGGTGCCTATATACGTAGAGTTGAATAACCAGTGCCTGTCTGTCTGCTCGTCAAGAGCCGTAGAGAAAATATACACGCGTCTTGACAATGATCAGTATCGCTGCTGGTAGATGTGCTGCCCGTTCGGTGGTCGAGGAATCGCGAGTGCTATGTGTATACATGCTCTTGCCATGACTTTCACGACCTACTGCGAGGAACGTTGTTGCGCAGTCGCGAATCGCCACCGCTGCAACTACAGTGGCGCTGTTCGAGCTTCGATTGGGTAGATAGGAGATCGCCAAGTGCTCCACCGTGGGCACAATTCGAAACAGAGAGAGAGAGAGAGACAGAGATATCGAGAGTCTGCACGATTAATATTGAAATATTCGCCCTCGCTCGTTTTCGTACGCAAATTTGTCGGTTTCGTCGTTGTCGACGAAATTCCTTCTTAACGACATCGCGGGAAAGAGGGAGTATCGGCGGGCGAATGGAATGGGCATCGGTGCCGAGAATCTTATGAGGCTGTGGATGGGGTTCACGAATTTTTCATGACACCCTGTATACATCGCGATGTGTAGAACAGGCGCGAAGCAAGAGTGAGCGAGAGAGAGGATTGAGAGGAGTAAGAGGACGAAGGGTGCGCCATGCCATGCCGAGTCGAGCCGTATGCCCAGCAGGGCCC